>JAKWBJ010000325.1:0-20000 GCA_023159175.1 Wohlfahrtia magnifica | reverse complement strand
CAACACGAGCACATTTCCATGCCTTCGGAAAGTAGCCCTCATTAATGCACCTACCGTACACCGCCTCCAGGTATTCAGGGATGGCCTTCCAGATGTTCTTACACATCTCTCCGGTCAACCCATCCAAACCTGGGGACTTCCTGCTTCTCACCCGACAAAAACAGTCATCTAATTCCGACCTCACCAAGTTTGGAGGGTCAGCAACCTCCACCGGTGGGGGAGGATAGTTGCCTGGCTCCGCCCTTGGAAAGAAGACCCCCAACAGTGCGTCCGTGCAGTTCCTCCATGAAGACAACACGGTGTCGCCAACATGGAGGCATCCTATGTCCACCTGACTCTTTCTACCCCTGCAGATACGGTAAACCCTACCCCAGGGGTCGTCCCTATTGTCCTGTACAAATCTCCTCCACTCGTCCTCCTTAACTGTAACAATCATGTCCTTGTACGTCTTAAGGCTGCCAAGATACTCGGTCCTACGCTGAGCTAGGTCTTCAGCATTGGTACGCCTACCCCTCTGGAAACGTCTCCGGAGGTGTCGAACGCGCCGCCGCATCGTCTCCAACTCAGGGGTCCACCATTTGACCCTCTTGGGCTTCGCATAACTAGCTCGGCCCAACAGTGCATCATTCACCGCAGATGCCGTCCGGACAATCTTGTCAACCTGGTTGTCAATCGTTAGTAGCCTAAAGTCTTCAATTGGCACCGATGACAATGCCTCCCTAAAACAGTACCGATAATGGTCCCAATCAACGTCACGCGTTCGCCATCGTAAAACGCCACCAGTCTCCCTAGTCCGTTGTGGACAAGTAACCCTAATCTCGATGAGATTATGGTCACTTATCCCCCAATCGTCACAAACTCTCCAACTAAAGTCCAAAGCAGTAATTGCCGCCCCATTCGCAGCTGTCACGTCAATGTCACTGACGCCCATTGGCCCATCGAAAGTATATAGCTAACTCGGCTCATTCAACACGCTCAAATCTCTCGAGAGCAACCATTCACTAAGCACTCCTCCTCGTATAAGGTTCGGATGTCCAGACCCAAGTCTGGAGATCTTACTGAACCACATACAAGAGGAGGCGTTCGCATCTAGGCCGAGGATAACAGGAATACTACTCGCCGCGAGTAGTACCGTATCCATATACCCTAGATAGGGTTCCAATGAAACGCCAGGCCTACAGTAGATGCTAGCCAGAAACATCTCCCCAAACCACCCTTTTACCCTAACACACACCCCAAGCTGGCTATCAACTGATTTCGTACAGTCCACGCCGCTGTCCCTAACTATAATCGCGGCCTTTCCCACACCGTCAGTAAATACGCGAAACCCCCCCGGAATCCCCCTAACATCACCATTCGCAAAGTACGGCTCCTGGATCAGGGCAAAGCTAGCGTCCAGCTGACACATAGCTTGCCCCAGCTCGCACGTCACCGCCTTCGAGCGCTGACAATTCAGCTGCAAAAGGCGCAACTCCATTAGTGTCTGGCGTTCGCCCTGGCAACCATAGCCGAGTACGTGGGGCACTCAAACGACAGCATACTGTGGTCCGCTGGCAGGCCCCTCATTTCACAGTTACGGCACCTCACCGGATTAACACAAGCTGCATTTTTCAAAGAGATAACGCTTCCATTCACGTTTCTAAGCAGTCACTGAAATGGTTTGAAAAGCACAGCATCCCACTTATAGAATGGCTTGCACGCAATCCCAATACGAATCCAGTAGAGAATCTTTCGGGCTGTATGTCGCGCAAAAGCTATGGACAAAAATCCCAAGAATAGCTTTACAAAACTGTGTTAGAGCTCCAGTTGGTCATTAAGGACGCTTAGGATGATTTGGATGGTTTCTGATAGCATTGATGAGAACGGTGTCTAAACTAATTTTTAAGTAATAAATAGTAATTGTAGATCAATTAATTATTGAAAATTAAATAACTGTTGTGTTCCTATTGCAACTCATGTCAGTGCGTTTAAACGAATATGCTTTTTATACGCGTGTATTTTATAATACAAAATTTCGACATTTGACATTTGACATTTTTTACATACAAAAAATTACAGTCTATACTAAAAGCATTCTATAGTTCTATGACCTCTTTGTGATTTACCTATTATATAGGCTTTAATTAATTGATCTATGAGCATTTAAGAGAAAATAATTAAAAATTAAAGAAGTCATGAACTTCATCATTAACTTATACAATTACACTCGGCATATGAAAGCATAACTTCGTTATGTATATTGAAACACATTTTTTTATGTTTTCCCTAATTTAGAATAGTTGCCCAACACTGTACCAGGAAAAACATCCCCAAATCATTATGTTTCCACCGCCATATTTTGGATCATATACATATACATATAGACCGTAGAATATTTCTCAATTTTTAACACCTTCCGGTGCAGACCATTCATTGTGTACTTTTTTGGGTTGCTTTAAAGCGCTAAATGTCATGATGCAGTGCTGCGATACATTTACGAACATGCCCTATAATCGCGGTTGAATGGCTCCTTAATTATCCTTTTATTCTCCTCAGTACAATGTTTGGAACGACTTATTTTTTCAACATTTTTTCTGTACTATTTTTATAAATTGTATTAAAATGTCGAAATTACTATTTTTTTAGTTTTGACGCTTAACTTTTAAAAATAAAATTTTTTTCAAAGTGAATCTATTTGCTCGGCAGGTATCAATGAGTTTTTAACAATTTTAATATTTCTCATCTTTTATTAATTGTATACAAATAATGTTTATTGTCATATTAAAGCTTAGTCAATAGTCTAATAATAAACATTACTACATTATACATTACTGTCGTTTTTGTTGTTATAAAAATTAATTAGTAAGTTATTGTTATATGAACCTAATCTCTCATAACTGTATAATCTACACTAGAACCAGAACGTTTTTAGTCCATAATTTCTTTTTAATTCCTTTTTTTTCGTCGACGATAGTACTGCCCTTTTTATTTTGCCGGAACAATCATTCTGGACGTGTCCCACAATTATGACAGTACTTCCAAATGTAAAATGAAGTCTTGAAATTTACTCCTCGGTAGTAATTTCCATTTTACCGGCAACAGACACTCTCTTTGTTGCGACATTTTACTTTATAGACAAAAAACAATATAATAAATTTACCTTATTCCAAATAAAGCGTGTTTTTTATAGAGATATGGAACTTTAAGTTGGCATTACTTTTCAAGATGGCGACCGATTTAACAGCTGTCAAGTGATTTATTCTCAGTTTGGTTTGGCAATTCATCATGAATAGACTCACGCCTGAACAATGCTTTAAATAGTGCAATTTTCATTTTTCATAAGTGATTTTTTTTTCAATTTTCATAAGCGAATTTTGTTTAGCGATGAAGCGCACTTCTAGTTGAATTGTTACGTCAACAAACAAAACTGTCGCATTTGGAGTGAAGGTAATCCTCAAGTGTATGTGGAAACACCGTTATATCAAGAAAACCTGACTGTTTGATGCGCTTTATGGGTTGGTGGAATCAGTGGTCCGTACTTTTTCAAAAACGATGGTGGCCAGAACGTTACAGTCAATGGTGATCGGTATAGAGCCATGATTACTAACTTTTTCATTCCTGAATTGAATAACCATGATGTCCAGGAGATGAGGTTTCAACAAGACGGCGCAACATGTCACACAGCTCGTGCCACAATAGATTTATTGAAAGACACGTTTGGTGACCGCCTAATTTCACGTTTTGGACCTGTGAATTGGCCTCCAAGATCTTGTGATTTAACACCGCTAGACTACTTTCTGTGGGGCTATGTAAAGTCATTGGCCTATGCGGTAAAGCCACAAACGCTTGACCATTTGGGAGACAACATTCGCCGTGTTATTGCCGATATACGGCCACAAATGTTGGGAAAAGTCATCGAAAATTGGACTACATCCGCGCCTGCCGTGGCGGTCATGTGCCAGAAATCATATTTAAAATGTAATGCCACAAGATTATCTGTCGGATAAATAAAATTCGTGTCAATCGAATAATCCATCGTTTTTTTATTGCAACTTATACCTCTATACCTCTATAAAAAACACCCCTTATAACAAGTATACTTACCTTTTAGCCAAATGTATACATATTTAATTTCTACTTTAATTTTCTTTATATATTTATATTGAGAAGTAAGCTACACTTTCAATATTTATCTCGTGATCCAGAATACAAAATTATGGGATATTCTGTGGTATGGATGGTGATTAGGGTTTTTCTGACACTTTTTCTCCTCCCGGGAATTCCGCTACATGCGATGTAGAACATTGTTTTCCATAGAGGAAGGATTTGGAGTTTTTTCATATCACAAAGCAATCACAATAGCATCATCAAAATGTTTTACATTTGTATATATTTTCAGCTCTAAACTTTATTGTATCAGGTGATTTTTTAAGAGCTTTGATTAGAAAAACATTAAATTTAGAGAAATGTATGAATTCTTTATTTGATGTCGCTGTTAAAAAACTTTTTTTTTCAGATGGTCTGGTCTGGTATTGAACCGAGGACCTTCTGATTGGTAGGCTGGTGTATTACCTACCGTACTACAGCGGCAATATTCTCACGAATAAATTCTTCAGTATTGGCTTCCAGTGTGTCAACCATTGCGGCTTTGTTCATGTAGACTTGAGCCTTAACCCTTTATTGCCCAAATGGAAAAACTACTAGTTTTTTTTATAGAATCTTTGCTTTTAACATAATTTAAGTTCAAAAAAGTTATATATTTTTGCCAAGCCGAGATAAAATAATCCAGGTACTCAGAATTATCGAGAGCCAATATTTTTATTTTATTATCGTTTGTATATGTAGCGTTTGTATACATACAATAAAAAAATTAAAGCCCACACTTTTTCAATTTCAAACAATATTTAAACTTAATCGAAAACTCTTAATCCAAAATCACATTTAAACACTAGGACTGATATCAGCAACAGAAGTAACAAAGCAACAAAAAAATTACTGTTCTTAGAAGAAAATACTATACTCTATAGAACTGATTATAATACATCGCAAAATTATACCTATATAATCAGCAAAGCATGAAAATAAGTAATGGTACTTGTAGGTACCGTCGGGCAATAAAGGGTTAACATGGCTCCTCAAAAAATAGTTTAAAGGCGTTAAATCGTACGATCTAGACGGCCAATTGACCGTCCCCAAACGTGAAAAAAACTGTTCACCGAACTCGCTTCTCATTTGGGCCATTGCTTCGCGATCTGTGTGACATTTGGCACCGTCTTGTTGAAATCAGATGTCAGCTAAGCCCAGCTCTTCCATTTTGGGCAAAAAAATTTGTATTCATGGCACCCTAGCGCTCGCCATTCACAGTAACATTCCTGTTTTGGTCGTCTTTGGAAAAGTACGGTCCAACGATGCCACCGGCCCATAATCCACACCAAACAGTGCATTTTTCGGGATGCATTGGCAGTTCATGCAATGCTTCTGGCTGCTCTTCACACCAAATGTGGCAATTTTGCTTGTTCACGTATCCTCAGAAGGTCGCACAAACTGACCATAAGATGGAAGATGTGTACGATACACACGGAATTCCCGCATAAAAATCTCAGGAAAGTGGTTGAGGGGACGGGAGCATGTTGTAGGAGTCTTACGGCCATATGCAAAAAAAATCTAAAAGTAGAAATCATTAGACGTGTACGTAGACAAACAAGACGATATAAATAACCACCATAAGCAGACCTTATAAATATATCGCTCATTTACTTCAGAGGTGGCATTAATTAAAAAAAGTTATTTTTCAGTAGAATTGTTTTAAATGTTCGATTCCCTATTATTGAGCATTGATATAGGAATAAACACTTTGTTCCTGTGCTTCTAATTTTGCACGAATCTGAAAGAATTTTGTACACAATATAGATTAAAATATTGCGATACTTAACTAAAATATCATGCTCTTTGAGTTATGACACTATAGAAGTAAATGAGCGATGTGTTTTATTCAGTGAACAAACAAAAAAACATTTTTTGTAAACTTGTGTTATAAAAAAAATGTTTGAAAAAATGCCATAAATTTATATATTCATTTGGACACTTTAATCGAACAATTATTTAATTCATATATTTATTTCAGTCCAAACGATGTCAAACATTTTTTCATATTTCATATTTTTAATGACTCTGAGACATAATTGAGGTTCAATGTCGTTAATGTGCCGAATTATATGCTTTAGCTCTGGAATTATTCTTAGCTTGACGTACACTTTCTCTTTTAAATATCCCCAAATAAAGAAGTTCAATGGTGACAAATCACATGATCGTGGTGGCCAATTAACATTGCCACAACATGATATAAAACGGCCAGTGAATTTCTCGGTCAAAAGAGCAATTATTTCGTTGGTTGTGTGGCAAGTGGCATCATCCTGTTAAAACCACATATCGTCCAAGTCCATATCGTCAATTTCTAGCCACAAGAAGTCCGTTATCATCTTGCAATAGCGAACACCATTCACCATTCGAGGTTGACGGCTCTTCTGCCACATTATCGCGAACTACAGCAATGTTTTCCGCAGAATGAACCGGTTTGCCGAAATTTGCGCACAATTCTCTCGATTGTGGACACATTTAGTCGATTTTGCTGACCAGAAAAATCACGAAGTGCACGAAATGCATTTTGCTTTGAACGGCCATTTTCGTAAAAGGCTTCAACAATCTCAACGCGCAGCTCAATTGTGTACCTCTCCATGGGTTGAATTTGTTAAACACTGAAACAAATAAATGTCAGATTCAGTTGGGCAAAAAACGTGACGTTAAGGTATGACTCACAATTAACATCGTGCATTATGGTTGGACCACACTTTAGTTCGAATATAAAACAAAACAGTTTTTTGTGTGAAACAGTTTGAAGCAAATAAAATAAAAATAAAAATTTCAATCAAATATTTCCTAAATCTGAACATACCTTAATTTTAACAAAAAATATTAAATTCAAATAAATATATATTTTCGAAAATCCAAAATCCAAAATCATTCAATAAAAAAAATTACAGTTTGTAAAAAAAGTCTTTCCAAAGTAGACAAAAAGTTAAAATCTTATTTGCATTTAAGAATTCTAACAACAAATTCTTAACATGTTTATTTTGTTTTTTATACACATCCCGTTACTCCACATCTTAAGGACTTCGAGACGTCATAACTTTTAAAATGGGCCCACACATTAAATCTTAAATCTTTCAAGCTAAGTAGATGATTAATCCAATATGATTTTGCGTAGTAGTGAAGATCCTTGCTAATTGGTGGTGATCTTTTCTTTAGCATTGTAATTATTTCCCAGTAGGTGGCGTGTTGTCCTGATCATTCGTCTGATGTTAAATAAATAAATTCATAAAAAGCCTAAACTTTTTACATAAAAAACCCAAATTCCAAGAAATTCTAAAAATTTCTTATTTTTGAAAACACGTTTTTACAGCAAAGAACTCCGGTAAAGATCTTTTTTGTTGTTGTAAGCGTTGTAATGTGTGCGCCTATTTTAAAAGTTATGACGTTTGGAAGTCCTTAAGAGGTACAGAAACTGTATGTGTACAAAAAAATGAACATATTAAGAATTTGTTGTTGGAATTCTCAAATGAACGTTTACCTTTTTCTTCTGTTCGAAAAGACTTTTTATAAACTATGCAGTTTTGTTTTAAATCTATTTTTACTGATACGCACACAAAGATATTTTTTTTTCAATATTAACTTAAAAAGTTATTAAAAAAAACAATTCAAAATCTTTGACAAAGATCTAAATACAACCAGTGTGCTAACGTAAAAACTTTTCATAAATATAACAAATTGTTATAATTGATAAAATTACTGTTTGGTTAGTCCACCATGACCGTCTATAACTGACTTTACCCGTTTGGGCACTGAATTAGTCAATTTTTCAATTCTAGGGGTGTTATATTTTGCCATTTTTCTTGAAGCTTCTGTTTTGGCATTTGTACATTATTAATATTATATATACGAATTTTTCTTTTCAAAATTTCTTCAATTTAATCTTTATCAATTTAAGCCATATGCTTCACACCATTGTCTCGTTGGATAATCTAACTTTGACTAAGGTTAAATATATCGACTGTTGCTTTCAGACTTTATTCTAAAATAGACTTGTACTGATACCGATTCATATTGCCTTCAATACCAACTTCCATACCACAGAAGCAGCGACAGAACAGCGACACCCCAACCAATCACACTATCCCCTTCATGCTTAACAGTAGTTTTGAAAATACAGCACTGTATTTCCTTTTCGTCACCTTTTATATCTCCCATTATCTCCAAATATGTTATATTTAGATTCGCTAGTGAACAAAGGTTAGGTAAAGTTAGAGGACGAGCAGTCATTTGGTCGTAAAACGCCAATAGTTGCATACACCCAAAGATCATATGGTCCATTGTGAACGTCCTGTGTAGAAAAGAGATAAGAAGAGAAGAGAAAAAGAAAAGTAATCAAAGTAAAAGACAAAGAAGAAAGACAAAAATAAGCTAGCAAACACTAAACACAAAAGCAAACAAAACTAAACACAAAAACTAACAGGAACTAAACAAAACAAAACCTGAAGGGACCTAAACTCATCGGGATCCAATCAGTCCCCATGCCACAACCAGAAAAGACCCCAAACAAACCGTATGATAACATTTGGATCAGCACACGAAAGAAAGGTTAGAGTTTGGATCGTATATTCACCTAAGTGTTGATGCCTGCTAGAAAGCCTAGGGCAGTGACAAAGTAGGTGTTCGATCATCTCTAACTCTTTTCGTCTTCGCATAGCCTACACTAATCGATATCAGTATTATCCCAGTCAGAGAATAAAACTCACTTCCAGAAATCATCATCATTATAATCCTGATCAGGCACTCTTGCAGAACACTGACTAATGGGATATATTGTGCCCTTCTTGGTCTAGAGTTTGCTCAGCAGATCTGTTGCCTTCGTAATGACACCAGAAGATCTGAAACCATAATGGTGGATAAGGCTTCCAATGAGACCCTATGTCTCATCAACTTATCAAGATCCAAGAAAACGGAGGTGGTACCTTTCACCCGGAGGGACAAATCTTCTTTTCCGCTATTAAGGTTGAACGACACGAGTCTCGAACTTAGTGAAGAGGCTCACTTTCTGGGGCTTATATTGGATAAGAAGCTGTCTTGGAAGGTTAATGTACACAACAGGGTAAAGAAGGCCTCCATTGGCCCCTACACTTGCAACAAAGTGCTGGGGAGGAAATGAGGTCTCAACTCACTGGATATACATGGCTGTGGTTAAACCTATTTAAACCTATGTATGCTTTATATGGTGGGAATCTCTACTACAGCGGGTGCAAAGGCCCGCTTGCATTATTATAACAAGGGCGATGGAGGTGATCCTGCATCTCTCTACGGCCTTTATTTTAGGGGGTCAGCGGCTAGTACAAGTCAGCGACTACGGACGACTGGGCAGTGGAGCGAATATAATGTGGGTTACTTAAAGGTCCTGACAAGTTTTGGAGTTTTTGAGAAAGTTGACTACACAGCACAACACTGATTTCTCGGTAAAGTTTCGGACTACGATTCCGAACAGGAAAGAATGAGCACGTCAATTTCCACCCGATTTTAAAAAAGGGGTATCATTTTCATTCATAACTAAATGTACTACTTTAATAAATCCAAAAATAGAACTAGTCCTATATAAATTAGCGTGTAAAAAGGACTCTAAACTTGTATATTTTGTAATTTATTGAATAAAAATGTGATGGTTTAAGAAATAAACATAAGCAATCTGTGTTTATTGTTTACTTAAATAAATTATACACCATTTCATAGCTCCTCTTCATTCCAAATTCGCCAATAATCTTAAAATCGGTTTATATTTGGCTAAGTTATTAACTTATAAGTGCATGAAGGTACGAAAAACCGGTTTTTTCCCCGTTACTTAGGATTTTGGAGGTGTAGTGGAAATTTTTAAATCAGATTCTTGTTCTCGATAGCACTTATCAGAAAAATTTTGTCACTTTCCTGATATTTCTACTTTTTCCTTTCTTATCGCATAATTTTTTGTCCTGTATACTTATTTTTGACGAGAGTTGAGAGTTTGAGAGTTTTTATAGTTTTTGTTGTATAACTTTAGTTATAAGAATTTTGTTGTTTTTTATGAATTTTGTAAAGCCGTAATTATAATGTTAAAAAATATAAAACGTTTAAATTCATCGCATTTTAAAAGTCTGAAACATAAGCTAAATTCTAAAGTTTGAGGGTGTTTACTTTGTTTTGACGCTCACTGTATAATAATCACAGAAAATTTTCGTTTATATATTAATTTTATTTATTTAATAATATATTGAATCTAGCACGACAAGACTAAAATCTTATAATTTAAAGTGCTAGTGAGATTACAAATTTAAAATGACAAAGTTTAATAGGTTATTAATACAGTTTAAGAGAGAGAGAGAAAAAAAAATTACGGAGAAGTTTAAACCGCTGCTAATATTCTGAATCCGATTCGGTAATTCGTTCCAAAGACTAGTGCAATAAATGAAAAATTGCCGCTGTGAAAAAGTGCTCTTATATCTTTGCTGTATTAGTTTCCTATATCGTGCTGATCTACTAAATCTCAACACCACAAAGAGATAATTCGGTTGCTGGGATGTTATAATCTTATGTAATAAAATTAGGCTACGAAACTTTAAAAAATTCTCGAAGGTCATATGATATATCCTATACGAAAAGCAAGAAATTGAGACGTGCCGACCTCTATCATAAATATATCTCGCAATACTATTATATGCAACCCTTAGCCTAACCCTTTTGTAAATACAAAATGCAAAAATCTCACAACCGTATAATAGGACTGGTATCAGGTATGTTTGGCAAGCCAAGAACGAATTTCCAGTGGAGTTGAATGTTTAACAGCCCAAAAATTCCAAAGCATTCCGTAAACACAACAACAACAGCCGCTATATGGCTAGACCAGGACAGTTTATCATTAAATATGACGCCCAAATTTTTGCACGAGCTAACAAACTGAATAATATTATCTATTTTTAGCACAACGTCATTATCAAGAATCCTATTGTTTCTATTGAGAAAAACGCACTTCGATTTAGTGGGATTGATGTACACTAAATCTACATCTAGTAGATTCGGCTATAGTTAACTTTTTTTCTTTTCTTATTTTATAAGTTTATTAAGACATAGTTTAAGAAAATAGACTAATTTTAAACTTTCTTAGGTTAAGAGTAGATGGTAAGGTTAGTTCATAAGGACTTTTCTTTTTTCTTTTTCTCTTTCTCCTTTCTTTCTTAAATTAACTTATATATTTTTAGATGAGCTTAAGGTTATAGGTTAGGAAGTTACATAACCTAAGGTTAGTTAACCAAAGGTTATATTAACTCCCAATTAAATATCTCGGTCTAGAAGTTTCTTTTTTAAGTTAGTTCAGGTTTAGCACTATGGTAGACGATTCGTTATGCACTAAAGAACACAATAGGTTTTAGGACAATGCCCATGAACCCGTAATCACTTCAGTTGAATGTATAATTATTACCGATGACGCTCTCTCAAAATATTGTAAAGGCACATATTGTACACCCAATAGGATGTGATGACGTAATTGCCGCGGAATGTGTTCTAACGAAATTAAGGAACAAATTACTGGTAATCATATATTCTTACGTAGTGCTCGTATTTCTCGTAGAGCGCATCCCCTTGTAGTTGACTGTCCAGTGAATCGCACAACGCATTATAGGGAGAATTCGTTCTTTGGTCGCACTGTTCGTTCCGAACGAGGCTTGCGGTATTATTATTGGCTTTTTTCTGCTACGATAATCGTTCTTATTAAATGTTCTTCGAATAGTTTAGGATGTACAGTGGCTCCTGATTACCTTTCTGCAATTGAGTTTCTTTAGTCGATCATTACTAAGCTTATTTTCAACATTTACAGTATTTTTATAATTATTAAGTATTCTCTTAAGTATTCTACTTAAATTTAATAGCCTTGATATTTTACTAAAAGATTTCCTTCATTTCTATACTTTACCACTAAATTTCTGAAATCAAATAAAAATTTTTTGATGAAAATAAATTATTATTATTTTTTTAAATATTTACTAATATACCTTAAATCACAACTAAAAATTATTAAACCCTTAAATATCTAAATTTGAAATACGTTTTAAATTGTGGTAATAATTTTTGTTCTAGTATAGTGTTTTGCTGAAAATTATGAATACAAGGTCCAATTTATAAAAATGCTTCTGGGATATATCGAAATTTTTTCTCCGTCACTCCTCGAGGGAGCATATTGGCTTTCCACAAAGCATCCATTGCTTTATTTTAGTTTCATTAATCAATTTCGAACGAGGAAAGTTTGCTAATTTTGCTTAAACCTGTTTTTTCTGTAGGAGATCTTATGTATTTAAGGGATAAATCAACAAGACAATCAAAAATAATAAATCACGGCACTATCGTAAAGTTTTTTAATGACAGAAACTAGAGAACTACCTGAATGCCAAACAGAAAAAACAGAAAAATTTTAAAAATGCTGTTATCTCATTCATATTTTTATAACCGTTAAATTGTGTATATCACTCATAAACTTCATTGCACTACCTTGATCAAAAAGTTTCCGGAATAACCCTGAGTGTCGGTCCAATCGTTCCGATTTGAATTTTTTTTTTTTTTTGTGTTAGGTTGGTACATCTGTTGTTGATATTCCCGCTAAATCTTAGTTAACTGCGATTAAATGCAAACTTTTACTCACGCTCCTACCGAATCAAACGGTGGGCGGGATTTTTTAAGCCACGCCCATTGATCCAAACTTTGTATTGAAAAACTGTTCCAGAACATACATAAATATACTACAAATGCACTTCACTGTGCCTAACAATCAACAGCGAAAACAAAGGTCATCCGAATATTAACTAATATCATAAAATCTTGAATTTGTTTGCGAAAGTCAGACGTGTTTTTCTGCTCGCTCTGTATTTTTTTTTTTTTTTTTTTTTTCAACTGGTGATTTTGTCTCGAGGATGCAATTACGCCAATTCTCTACATTCTCTTATCAAGCGATAAGAGGAATTTTCTACACTTTCAAAATATTTGCTATTTAATCTTTTAATATATACGACGATGTACTCATATCTAGTTTCCATATGAAGAAGTTGCGTCGAGTATCTCCAATGTTTTTTATTTATAATTTTTAAGGCATTTATTTTGAATAATTTGCAATTTTTTTACATGTGTTTTTGCAGCTTTATACCAAATCGGGCAGGCATATGTCAAAGTTGGTCTAATAACACTTTTATATAAAAGATTTTTATTTTTAAGGTTTAGACACGAACGCTTATTTAGCAGTGGCCATAATGCCCTTGTGGTTTTGAGAGATTTTTTACAGATTTCCTCAATTTGTTTTGAGAAGTTTAGTTTTTTATCTAAATACATGCCTAGATACTTAACATTGTTCTGAATTGGAACAGTTTCGTTATTAAAATTAACTGTCGGCTTGATAATCGTTTTGGCGACTTGTTATATGGGAATATAATAGCTTGAGTTTTGTTTGTGTTAATTTTAATTTTCCATTTAGTGAAATATTTAACGTAGACTGCAAAGGCTTTTTCCATTTTCTTTAAAAGTGCTTTCGTAAGCTTACTAGAGGTTAAAAAAGCTGTATCGTCTGCATAATATGCTACTTTAACGAACTGCGTTTGCTTAAAATCGGAGGTATAGGTAGAGTACAGTAAAGGTGATGATATTGAGCCTTGTGGTAAACCAGTGGGAATCAATTTCGGAGAGGATAATGCATCATTAACTGTAATAACAAATGTCCTATTACTGAGGAAGTCAGCAATTATCTTGCATAAGTACTTGGGAATATTATTCCGCAACAATTTGTATATAATACCGTTGTGCCAAACTGTATCAAAAGCTTTTTCTACATCCAAAATTATTAAGCCAGTCGATTTCTTATTTCGCTTATTTACTTCAATCATGTTTGTTATACGATTAATTTGGTGTACTGCACTATGTTGTTTTTGAAACCAAATTGTTCGCTGGCTATTACAGATGTATTTGCTATAGCCTCCCATATTCGAACCTGAATTATTTTCTCATACAGTTTTCCTTGCTTAAAGTACGGAATTTTACTATTTTGTTTACCTCGTAGGCATCTGCTTACTTTCCAAAAGGATTTGTCGCCTGGTTTCATCTTTGATAATAGTTTGTTCCATACTTCATTACGAAATTTATAAATTTGTTCGTTAATCATTTTGGAGAGAAGTTTTACAGATTGATCGTAAAACTTCTGCTCTCTAGCGATCGGTGTACGCTGACTTCTTCTTTTAAATATTCTCCTTGTCCTTATTAGATTTATGATACTCACAGGCAAGTAGTTTTTTTCATAAGCACGAAATACGGGGGGTGCAAAGATTTCGAGTTTGTAAAATGATTTCAATAAATTTAGTAATTTCAGAATCTATTATAGCTTTAGAGGAGTAACTATGGTGATTTATAGCTATTTTATTATTAATTATGTTGCGAAAATTTGTCCAATTTGTTAATTTATAGTTGAATCTTTCAACTTCTGTTTCGTGCAACATTGCGTTCTCAATTTTACAAACGATCGGTCTATGATCTGATGGAATCTCGTATTGAAGAACCTCTAGGTTTATATTAAATGTGCTGTTGCTTAACACCAAATCAATAATTGATGCGTTTCTGTTTCTTTCGACCGGATAAAATGTCGGGCAGTTTGGATGATAAATAAAAAAGTTATTTGATTGTTCAAATCTAATTAAAACGTTCCCAGCGGAGTTGTGAGAGTTACAATGCCAGGCAGAATGTTTAGCATTTAAATCACCTAACAAAATAAAATCTTTGCGCAGTGAAGTTAATTTTATATCATTACCAAAATCCTTACTATATTTTGGAGAATATGCGGTAATAATAACATTTTTATTGTTAATTTTTATTTCAATAGCAAGGTTTTCTATACCTAATGTATTTATGATTGGAAGTACTTTATGTTGGACAGTTCTGCGAACTATTAAAGCTACTCCTCCTCCTCTCGCACCTTGTCTATCATTACGATAAATAAAATACTTTTTAAAATGTGTTTTATGGTTCTCTTTTAAATGAGTTTCGTTTAAAGATGCAATTAAAATATTCTCTCTCTCAAGTAGGATTTCAAATTGTATTAAATGAGAAATGGTAGTAATGCCATTCGCATTCCAATGAAGAATTTTTACATCATTAAAGTTATTGAAGGTCACAGGCATACTTAACCATTGACATTACAACTTGTATTTGCTGAATTTTTGTTGTACATTTTTGTAGGTCATTCAATGCTGTTGTGAAGATATTAAATAGCTCATCTATGTTAAATAGACCATTTCCAGCTCTCACACAATCAGCATATGACATCGTGCTATGATATGTATTGTTATTGTAGTTGAAATTTGTCGATGATAAACCGGTTTTTGTGTACAGCTGAGAATTTGGCTTTTTGTTGCGAATTTGTGGGTGTTCTAGTAGCTTTTGCTCTTATTTCAAGATAAAGAGAACGCAAAGGGCAAGTAATGTCATTTGCAGAGTGATCAGTTCTTTCTTTACCATGCTTTTTGCAATTAAAACATGAAAACACAGCTGGAATTTTGTTTTGATTCCGTAGTGGGCAATCGTTTGTGTGATGCTGACCGGCACATATCATACAAGCAGGAAGTCGATTACAATGTATGCCTCCGTGACAATACATCGAGCAGTTCCAACATTGTGTTGGATTATTTCCCTTTCTTGGTTTATATTTTTTCCAAGAAACTATTATGTTACATATTGAGGTTATATTATTTAATGATTTTGGGTTAAAAATTTTTCTAACAAATTGCACCTTATACACTGCATTATTGACTGAGCTAAATTTTGTATTTACCTCCGTAACTCTCTCAGGTATTAAGTTATATTCCTGAATATCCTTCTTAATATCCTCAATGTTTAATTTGGGTAGACCATGTAGAAATACAGTGTATAACCGATTTTCCTTGGAACTAAAAGAATGAAACTCAACCTTATTCTTCAATAATATCTCCTTACATTTTTCATAATTTTCACTGCTTTGAGGAAAATTTTTTGTTCCAATGGAATTGATTTGGTTCTTTTCTGACGCTTTAGGTTTGACTTTTTTAAGTCTATATTATTTAACTTTGCCCCCGGGGCCATAGCAGGTGGATCAACTCTGCAGGTATCTCAGAGACGAGTGAATGCTTCGAAATAAAGTAACGAACTGAATAATAAAAACAATAGTCCAACATTGAATACAACAATAGTATAAGTTAACAACGTTGGCAATACTACTGCCGAAAATAATTGATCACTCAGGCTTTTTGAATATTTTTACTTCAACACGCGCTTCCGATCCAATTACAAAAATTGGGTTCTTGCTTAAACGGTGGGAAAATAATCATGCATGGTCAGCGTCTGCAGGTTGGTGCGTGTTGGTGCAACGTGATCAATTCTTTTCACGAAACAACAAAGTTGGTTTGCAACGAGCAGTCTTCGCTACAGGGTTGAAACGTAATCACGGTATTTGTTTGAGAAATTAAATTAAATTGTAAATTGTCCTTATATAAAAAATACTATTGTTTGTGTAAGAAAATAAATAAAATTGTAAATCGTCCTTATATGAAAAAATACTATTATTTGTGTAAGAAAATAAATAAAATTATAAATTATCCTTATGTAAATAAATTAAAATATTCTATAAATTACAAATTGAGAATTACTTTTTAATCGCCGCAGTTGCTAGCGGCAAATTAAATTTTTTTTAGTGAAGCAATTCAAAATCCCTTAACTTATATAATACAAAACAAACAATAAATAAAACATTAAAACCAGTTGTTTTTATTTCGGCTACCACTAAATAAAGCAACTACTTGTTTGATCGTTTTAATACTATTTTATTACAACGCTATTGGCTTGTAAATTTGATAAATAATAATAAATAATTTTCCGTTAATTTTTAAATTTAAAAACTAAATATGGAGTGTTCAAATGCTAATTGCTATCGACTGAAACTGGAAGAATGGTCTCATGCTGGTTGTGTATGTGTCATTACCATTTAAATTGCAGTGGTCTTAAGGCTCGTGATGCAGATGTATTGGCTGATCCCCAAATATTTCTTCGGTGGACTTGCCCGGGCTCTAGAAAGGTGAATATAGAATTTCATAAGACGTTTGAAGAATCTAAGGGGGAATTCAGCAAGATCAATGATGAGTTTTTAAAGCTGCAGAAGAAATTTTCTCAGTTTGGTGATTTATTTAATAAGTACCCAAATCTGGAAGTATTTGGTAATAATGAACAGCGTGTCTTACAAAAGCCCAAGAAGATGACTTTAAGATCTGCAGTTTCTCAGAATATCTCCAACTTGTTGCTTAATGGTACTAATTCATCTGTTCTAAGTGCTAGTTCACAGTCTGTGGCTACTGATTCAATCAATAATCCAACTTCTTCCGTTAATGCTTCATTAAATCCCATCTATGCTCCAACTACTCCGTCTTATAATTCGAATTTGTTACCAACTAATTTAATTTCACCTACTGTCAATGTACCCGATTTTCCTCGTCCAAATCTTATCTTTGCTCAAGCTAATATGAGGAGTGATGCCAATAATTCAACAAAGCCGTTAAGAATAATACCACCTAGCTTGGCTTCAGAGACTACAGTTGAGGACATTGAATGCTATATAAAATCTAAGGTTCCAAATTGTAATCTATCAATTAATACATTTTCTTACTCTCAACCAAGAGCTATAGGATCTTTTAAAATTACGGTTCCTGATGCAGTTTTTAATAACTTACTTGATTTAAATATTTGTTCTGTAAGTACATTTGTTCGAATATGTTATTCGTGAAAAAAGAGTAAATGCTGTACTCTTACCAGCTTCAATCCCTCCAACTCCAAAAAAATAAATATTGACAGAGATAATTTTTCAATTCTATATCAGAATGTTCGTGGCTTGAATTCAAAACTATCTTTATTATACAATCAAAGTTTTGCCTTTAATCATGATATCATTGCTTTTACTGAAACTTGGCTCGCTGATAATGTCTTAAATTCTGAAATTTTATGTGCAAATTATCAAGTACATAGACGTGACCGTGGTCGTAATGCTAGAGGCGGTGGTGTTTTAATTGCTGTTTCCAGTCATCTTTCATCTGAAGCCTTAATTATAGATTTCTCTTTGGACATTGAATTTATTGGCGTAGTTGTAAAATTGAAACAGAAATGAATTTTGTTGTCCTCACCATATATTCCTCCAAATTCACCCGAAACTGTTTATCAACCGCATGCTGCATCCATTAAAAATATTGTTGGTGCAGCCAATTTTGGTGACTCTATTTTTGTTATTGATGACTTTAGCCTTCCATTCATTTCATGGAACTTTTCGCCTGATGATGGTTATTTTATTCCGACAATGTCAAAGACAGATACATTTCATATGCAATTCATAAACAATTTGGTGGACCTTAATCTTTGTCAATTGAATGGTGTTTGTAATGTTAATTCGATATTACTTGACCTGGTTTTTGTTAACGAGTGTGTTGATATTACTGTTAATCGTTTTGATACTGTTACTGTTCCAGAAGGCTCTCATCATCCCACCATTGAAATCTGGCTATCCCTTCCTAAATACCTTTCCTCAAAACCAGCTTTAAGTACAAAGAAAAAATTTTTTTGCTTCAGAAAAACAAACTACAATATACTATTTGAACTATTGAACAATATTGACTGGGAGAATTTACTTTTGTGTTCGAACCTTATATGTAATTCTGTAAATATTGACAATATTATTGGAGAATTTTACAACCAAATTTATATGTGTATGAGTGAATGAATTCCTAAAACCTATGAATTTAAAAATTCTGGTCCTTCATGGAACTCAAAGTACCTGTCCATTGTTAAAGATAGAAAAAATAAGATGTATAAGAAGTCTGGATCCAACACTGACTTTACAAAGTATACTGTAGTCCGTGCTCAATATAACTCAATTAATCGATCATGTTATCACAACTAAATCCAAATTAATTTTAAATCTGATCCTAAGTCGTTTTATAAATTTGTAAATTTTAAGAAAAGGTCGAATACATTTCCATCTGCAATGAAATATAACGATGTCGAAACCGATGATGACAGAGATAAGTGATTTATTTGATAATTTTTTTTTCAACAACCTATTCTGAGGAATGTTTTGATGACTTGGGGTCTTTTCCACTACCTGAAGTGTCTTTACCATCTATAACAATTCCATTTATTGATGAATTAACAGTCTTCAATAATTTATGTAAGCTTAAGTATTCTTATAAATCTGGACCTGATGGAATTCCTAGTTGTATACTTATTAAATGTGCTGGAGCACTGGCTATGCCTTTGACAATCATTTTTAATTTATCAATACAATGTGGATATTTTCCTACAACGTGAATTATTTCGTTAGTTGCTGTTCTATCTGGTGTACCTCAAGGAAGCCATCTTGGACCACTGCTGTTTTCTCTTTTTATAAACGACTTGCCATATATTATAAAATACTGTAATGTTCTAATGTACGCCGATGATGTAAAAATGTTTCTAAGTTATAATGATTATGATGATCATATTCATCTACAGAAAGACTTGGATGCCTTTAGCTCTTGGTGCAGGTTTAATCTCATGCTGTTAAATCCAAAAAAATGTAACTATATGTGTTTTTTTCGACGTAATCATATGACTGTCCTAAATAGACATATCCTAAATAAATTCGATAATTTCTCTGACCTCG
This sequence comes from Wohlfahrtia magnifica, assembly GCA_023159175.1. Lineage (NCBI taxonomy): Eukaryota > Metazoa > Arthropoda > Insecta > Diptera > Sarcophagidae > Wohlfahrtia > Wohlfahrtia magnifica. Next base: position 208 of record JAKWBJ010000325.1, on the reverse strand, counting down.
GAATTTTACTTGACAACAAATGAAGTTTTATTTAGCACATCTCATTAACTCTTAATAAAGCATGTGCAGTCCTTGGAGTTATAAATCGTTGGGCAAAAGAGTTTAAAGACCCATATATAACGAAACAACTTTTTACTAGTCTCGTGAAGCCCATTCTAGAATATGGTTCAATTATTTGGGATCCTATGTATAAGGTTCACAATGATAG
>JAKWBJ010000324.1:0-163264 GCA_023159175.1 Wohlfahrtia magnifica | reverse complement strand
TTATTATTATTATTATTATTATTATTATTATTATTATTCACAGTGTTGGAGGATATCAAATATACCGCTCTGAACGTTACAAAATCCAGCCGAATCTATGCTAAAGCGATTGAATATTACTGTATCCAATTTTGGTACAATAAAATATTATGTTATAATGCCGCTTACAAAATATTGGTTATAATAGTTTGTACGCTATACTTAATTAGGTCGAAAAAATATAGCTTCTTAATTATAATAGCTAAAGTTATTCAACACATAATCAATATAACCGTTTGATATTTAAAAAGCATAATAAACGTGTTGAACCCTATATTTATATCACTGGGTGTATTATTTCAGTATTATTAACTGCCTTTAGCACTACAAAACTAAATAAATTTTGTTTTATTGAATATACTTATAAACTTATCAAAAAGAAATACATATATTTAATAGCTCTTTACTTACTTTAGCGATTAACTATACATATTTGGGCAACGAAAATAAAATAAGTATTACAATAATAATTAATATTTTTTATTTATATTTATTTTGTATATTATGAGTTTCCAAAAAAAGAATTTAAATACATATATTTTTTCATAAACTTATATATATATATATATATATATATATATATATATATATATATATATATATATATATATATATATATATATATATATATATATATATATACATATATATATATATATACATATATATATATATATATATATACATATATATATATATACATATATATATATATATACATATATATATATATATATATATATATATATACATATATATATATATATATATACATATATATATATATATATACATATATATATATATATATACATATATATATATATATATATACATATATATATATATATATATATATATATATATAATATAACTCTCACAAATACTCCCTTTTTCCTTATTCCTTGTAAAGAACTTTTGCATATTTTGGATTGACAATTAATAAAAAAAGTACATTGTTTTTTCAAATGAAAATTGCATTAAATAACTTGGAATAACATTTAGTTCAATAAAGAATTTAAAAATGCGGTCATTCAGCAATCGTATTTCTATCGAATACTTAGTCAGAATGTTCGGTTACATTGACGCATATAGGACGAAAAAGCGTAAGCACTTCTTTATATAAACATTTTATAGACACATTTCCTTTTATGTCCACATTTCTTAAAAAACAATTTAAAAACAAATAATAGTGTACAAAATGTTAAGATCTTTCAATAGTTAAATTTGAAAAATTAAATATGTAATAAAAAACAAACAATAGTGATTACGCTTTCTACGTCAAATAATTTCCTCAAATGACCGTACCTTTAAATTTGAAGCTACGTTGCTCTATCGATCTCATATTAATAAAAGACGAAAAAGACAGTTGTAACTGAGCTGATGGCACTAACGAGAACGGAGCAATAAGAAACTGCAAGCATCGTTAGATAAAGTTTTTGTTTGGACAGAAAACTGGGATATTAAATTGATCGAGAGCGTGTCGATTTAGCAAATAGGAGAATAAATTGTAAACCAGTTAAAATGTCCTCCATTAAAGTTCTTTATAGTAATAGTCTGAAATATGTTCTTGGGTATGACATTAGATACTAAGCTCAAATGGAAAGAGCATGTTAAAATAAAAGCTACAGAAAATTATTTAAAAATTAAAAACTCAAATGGTTGATTGGGAGAAAATCAAAACTATCATTAGAAAACAAACTATTATAATATAATCAGGTGATTAAGCCAGTGTGGATTTACGGAATATAATTGTAGGCATGCACCGCTAAATCTAATATTGAAATTATACAGTGACTGCAAAATAAAGTGCTTAGAGAAATGGTAAATACTTCATAGTATATACGGATCAATAACCTCATAAAGATTTGTCGGTTAAAAAGGTTGGTTATATAATTTCAATTTTTGCAGCCAAACATGAAAAGAGATTAAAAGACCAAATTAATCCTGAGTCCATCAAACTTGGAGAAGCGACATACAAGAGAAGACTTTTATGAACTTAACAGGTATATTCAATTGTAGTCTAATTATTTCAATCATTTAATGAAGTATGAAGTATTCTTTTTAAACGTATTCAATTTTAATAGAGTCTAATCAATACTACTTGTTAGGTTTTGCTAGGTGTAATTTTATATGATATGTATATAATATATATAGCATTTTTTATTTTATTTTTTATTTTACCTATCTTCAATACAATTAAAATATTTAAAATATTTACATTATAAATACATTTCTCAAGATCTTACTTGAGTAAGTACTGCAACAAATATAAACTAAATTTATTGTGTAAAATACCTATAGTTTAGCGTGCACATTAATGCAGAGTTAGGAAAAAAGATAGGGAAAAACCTAGTAAAGTTTCAAAGAAATTCTAAATTAATCCTTCTATCACCTTCATCACTGAAGTTGAAGAAGAAGTTAACATTACAAATTTCTTATTAAATCATAATTTGAATCTCTCTTTCCAACTTCAAATCTTTGTGTTAAATTAGATATTACTGATTTAAACAAATCTTGTTTAAACTGTTGATGCAATCTATGTGTTGAATATCTTCTAGGTAAATTAAAAATAATTTTTAAACTTTTGTTCTGGATTATTTGCAGCTTTAGATAGGTTTTGGCGCATCTATTTGACCAAATTCGACATCCATATGTCATAATAGGCCGTATGCACATTTTGTACAATAAGATTTTATTTTTATAATTCAAAGTTGATTTTCGATTTAACAATGGAAAAAGGGCTCATCCACATTTAATTGCCTTTTCACAGGTTTTTAGAACATGATGTCTGAAAGTTAATTTTTTATCTAATTCAATTCCAAGATATTTAATGGTGTCAAGAAGGGGAATTTCAGTTCCTTCTACAGATAGTGGTATAGAAGGCATCCTTTTCGAAGATTTATTGAAAGGAAATATTATAGCTTGGGTTTTGTTTTCGTTTATTTTTATTTTCCATTTTTTAAAGTATTTTTGAGCATGTAAAATACCTTTTTTTTATCCTTTTGACTATGGCGTTTGAAACTTTGTCTTTTGTTATAATGGTAGTATCGTCTGCGTACAGTGCAGCCGACTGTTCTTTGAGTATTTCAAAGTTCGATATATAAATTGAATACAGAACAAGAGGTAACACCGAACCCTGAAGTACTCCCGCTGGGATATTACGCTGGGAGGAGTATTCAGTATCAATATTCACTACATAAGATCTCTCGTTCAAAAAAACTTTGTACCATTTTTTTGCAAATATATTGGATAACCAAACTTACCTGATGGACGGTTGAACGTTCTTTTCGAAAACCAAATTGCTCTTTTTGTATTATATTATTAGTTTCGGTCTATTCATTTATTCTCTGTAGCACTATTATTTCGAAGACTTTATCTAAGCAATTCAACATTCTTATGGGACGATAACTTGTAGGTGACTCTGGGTCCTTTCTCGGTTTCAATATTAGGACTACTTTCGCTGTTTTAAAAATTTTTGCAAAATAACCACTAGACAAACACCAATTGAAAATTCGCGTAATTAATGTGTAAAATGTAATTGGCATATTTTTTAATATAATGGAGTTTATTCCATCCAGTCTGGGTGCTTTCGATTTTTTCAGTGTACCTATAAAGAACTTTACTTCTTCCACTGATGTCAAATTTCACTGCATATCATCAGATATAACTTGAGCATTTAACCAATCTTTGTGCCTTTCTACAATATTATCTACTGGGGAAGTCATATTGCATGTTGTTTTGTGACAATTTTTCAAAATTATTTCAGCTTTTTCTTTATTGTTATACTCTACAACGCCATCTATTGTTAAACTGTAAACACCTTTTTTGTTACCTTTTATTGCTTCAGTTAACATATACATTTTATTACCTCTTGGCAGCTTCTGTATATATTGATGCCAGCTGTTATTTCTGTCTTAGTTTATGTTCATATTTATTAGTGTGGTCAGCTGTTTTAATACAGAAATAATTATAATTCTTTCTGAGTAAATATTTGAACGTTGCAGTTTTCGTCTAAATTTATTTTTTTGAGAAATTAAAAATAAAGTTAAACTAGAAAGCTTTCTATGCCAGACTTGTGAGTTACTGACTGGGATATGCTTAGATGCTTCTTGTACCAGGTAAGTGATTTTAGAAAGTGTTTCTTCCACATTTGTTTTTGATAATTCAATATCTTGCAGGTTATTTTTCCTAAACTCATTATCTATCCATTTTCCTATCTCTTTTCAACTTGCCTTACCATAGAGTGGAATTTTAATGAAGTTTTCTGATAAAGAATCAAATATTGAGCAAGTGACTGATATATGATCTGAATTAAGAATTTCTGGATGTGTTTCTAGTTGCGAAAAGTCTAAGTTGGAGTTAGTGAGGAGAAGATCAACAACTGATAGACGTGTCGAATTTGGCGACTGACCAAAACGAGTGAATGAATTAGGTGAATATATGTAGTATTGAGAGCTCATTTGATGATTGAAAAGCTTATTGCCTGCCGTGTTATTTTGAAAGCAATTCCAGTTCGTATGATGGGCATTTAAATCTCCGAATATGAAATAATCAGTTGTATCTGTGGTTAAAATATTTATATCATTAATAAAATCATTTGAATAGTTTGGACGATAAACCGAGCTAAATCTTATTGGTCTATTATTTATGGTAACTATGATAGATACATTTTTAACTTTTGCTGTTGGATATTTTGGAATACGTTTATGGGGAATGGAGTTTTTGATAGCAATTAAAACCCCCCACTATATGTAGTGCGATCTTTTCTATAAACCTTAAAGTTTTTTAATTTGAACTTGTGATTAGCTTTTAGGAATGTTTCATTTATGCAAATTATGTATTTGTTTATGATGTAACACAAGTTCAAGTTCTATTATCGAGGCTGGAGTTGTTATGTACTGAGCAGTCCAATGCATAACATTTATGTTCTATATTGTCTTTTTATATAACATATCTGAGCATATTTCCAAGCACTTTCATTTTATCAGACTTGGTTTAGCATTTTTCTAATGCATCTAAGGCTTCGAAATAAATGTCCAAAATTTGCTCATTTGACAAATTATCATCTTGTTGCGTTCTTTGTTTTGAACCAACAACTGAGGCATAAGAAATATTTTTTTTGACGTTTACCTGATACTCTTTGAGAAAATGGCACCTCGTAACCCCTTTCCTCATCTAGCATATCATTTGATGAAATAGAAACAATGTCGTCATGACGTACTTGCCGTACTGTTCGTCTGCTGTTAGTAGTTCTTTGACGAATCTGCAAATATTCCCTTCTTGAAGAACAGTGAGGGTCGTCAGCACGGTGGTTAACGTTTTTTAAATTCTCTTTGATACAATTGAAGCAATTATAAATAACAGGACCATCTTCTGTTGTTTTATTAAGTTGGCAGTTTGAGTAATCATGAGCTAATCATTTAGCTATCCTAAACACGCTTCAGTTCTGAAACAATTTGCAGATCCATGGCCATACATAGCGTATTTAGAGCATTGAGTAGGACCTCTTGACCTACGTTGTGGACTTCTCCAGTGTACAACAATCTATGAACATATTTAATCTTTATAACTTCTCGCTTTGTTATCTGACTACGATTAAACTCCATCATATACAATGCATCATCTGAGTTTGAGTGCGTGATTTCTTTAACGTTGACCAATTCTGTATTGAATTCCTCTTTAAATTCACTTTTTAAAGTTTCTAAGCTAACTTGTGGTAAACCGAACAACATAAGCTTAAAACTTTTATTGTCTTTTATAGGATGAGTGAAAAATTTCATCTGAAATTTCATTTCAGTTTCATCATATTCAGCTTTTGAGTTCGGTATTAGTTTAGTTCCGATGGAAATTCTTTTATATTTACAGACATTATTAATGAATTCACAAATAAATATTTACTTGAAGTCTTTACTTTTTTTATTTGATTATCGTGTGTCCGCGTACAAACACGTGTGAAATTATAAACTTGATCGAGATCAATGAAATATATAGCATTTCAATAAAAATATCTTATATAAAAAAGTCGAAAAGATAAAGTACATTAAGCTAATAAAGTATTTTAGCGTACTTTTGTAGGTGTTATGCACAAAGCAGTACACTGACTAAAAAAGAACGCGTACTGCTGAAACCAGTACGTCTGGCTACCCCATTTGTCAATAACTCAAATTTGCACGGAGCACAATGCGTTGGTCCATGGGCAAAAATCAAAACTATTTGTGACTCGAAACTTAAAAATATTGGTATAAATCGGCGGGTAATCGATAAAGTACAAGCAAAATATCTAGTCGAAAAACTTAGTTTTGGCTACGCTGTGACACCTCAAAGTTGAGATATTAAAAAAAAATCATGTTTTGTTTAACACGTTTTGTGTTCCCTTAAACAAATAAAAAAAATTTGTTTTGATTACACTAAGCAAAGTAAAGTTTTTTATTCACCAGTATTGTCAAAGGCGTTGTCGCCGTCGTCGTCAATTTTTAACTGCTGTCACATTTAGGCAACGGCGTCGTCAACTCAACACCAAATCGGTATTAATTTGGGCGTGTGTGTTGACGATGCCATGTTATCTATAATTTCAAAGAAATAAATAAATATCTCTATATATAAATATCATCTCTATATTTAGTTTTTTTTTAATTTTTGCTGAAAAATGTTGTTTATGTATGACTCAAGTGAAAGCAGTGATGAAGAAAATAAAGAAATGCTAGTGCTTCAGAGGAAAATAATGAGACAGAGATCAAACATTTTCAATTTGCCGGACAGCACGTAAGTAATAAAATAATTTTCTTAAGTATTTATATTAATGCGAACAGTTTTTACATTTGCCACATTATGTAGATTTATGGATTACTTTCGACTAAACAAAGCCGCATTTAAGGTAGTTTTAGCTAAAATTGAACCTTCAATGAAGAGCCCAATCCGATCAATTGCGATTTGCAACACTTTAAAACTGGCAACAACACTGTGATTCTTGGCACAAGGCTCATACCAATCAAGTGTGGGAAATGAATTCAATCTTGGTTTATCGCAGCCCACAGTGTCTTTAATTTTAGAAGAAACAATTGAGGTTTTGGAAAGAGTAATATAACCTCTTTTTGAAATGACCGAAGAGGTGAAGGCCGAATGCAAGTTGTATTCTATGACAAGACGGGTTTTCCTGGCGTTATAGGTTGCGTAGATGGCTCGCATACAAAAACTCAAGCTCCTAGAAAGGATGAGCAAAATATGTTTTTTAATAGAAAAGATTGAGATGCTTGTAATATAGAAAATTTAAGTTTAGTAAAAAACGATGATTAAATTACTTAATAATTTTCAGATCTGTGATCACAAGATGAAAATAAGATACATATGTAGATGCTCGCTATGCAGGCTCCTATCATGACTCTCTTATTTGGAAAGTTAGCCCAGTAAGACAAGCTCTTAAAGAACGTTATGAATCTGGTGAGAGAAATTGCTGGCTATTGGGTAAGAAAGCAAACTGTATATTTGCGTATACACGTTTATTTTATTTATTTATTTTTACAGGTGACGCTAGTTACCCTCTCGAACCTTATTTAATAACACCCTATCTATCTGCTGAATTAAGAAGTCCTGAGGCAATTTTCAATAGCAAGCATGCAACCGCCAGAAATATAGTTGCGAGAACGATAGGTGTGCTTAAGAATCGTTTTCGTTGTCTACTTGGTGCTCGTCAGCTCCATTATAAGCCTAGTAAAGTAACAAAAATCGTTAATGTTTCCGCAGCGTTACATAATGTTTGTATAGAATACTGACACTGAAAATTATTATACCCCGACAAATACTGAGCACATCAACAATATTCTTGATTTTAATCCAGAATATTTGCCAAATAATGAAGCATCACAAATTAGAGAACAAATAAAAGATAGTTTCTTGTAACACATATTAATTCTTTTAATTTCATATAAAAATTTGGACATATATGCCTAAAATCTGGGTTTATATGTATGTACATTTATTTCTACTTCATATAAAATAAATAAAGTAAAATAGTTCAATTCAAAAACAAAAACAAAATAATTCAGCTATTTAAATAATTCACATTTAAACTAAAACTTCTGGTCAATTAAAAACCTATATGTATTGATTTTGAAGAACTTCCAATTATTTTTTTATTTCTATTTTAATGACCTTAATTTTAATTCTGCATCAAACAACTTTTCATCTCTTTGGCATTTTTTTTCCATCAACTTCAATTTTTTCTTCTCTATCTCCCAAAGTTTTCGCTGGTAACGAGAGGTTTCCTTTAAGGTGTTTTTTATTTCACTAAAAAAAATTTCTTGGCAATTTTTGCTCTCTTTCAAAACAGTTTTATGTTCCCTTATAGTTTTGGAAATTTTCCTAAAAGCTTCTTTATGGATAGCATTGTGCTTTTCGAATTATTCTTTTCGTTCGTCTTAGAATGTTTCCTTTTTCTTGAGTTGGAATTGGTTTCCTCTTGAACTCGACGTACAGATGCTGAGTTTGATGGCATGTTTTCTTCATCCTCCAAAACCATTACATCAGTGTCAGGTTTCATTAACAGTAATCCCTTGTACTGTACTGTGATAGCTGTAATTGCCTGTATATACCGCCGCCTGTAGCACTCACTTCTGTCTTGTTGTGAGTAAGTTTTCTTTTAAGTTTACATTTAAAATCTCTCCATACCTATAAGTATACAAATTGCCAACCCTCACTATATCTAATTGGCGGGCCAATTGAATTTAATTTTAATGTTATATCCTGTTAAACTTATGAGAATTTGAACTTCTATTAAATCCTTTTGCTAAGCTGACTTTATTTTCTAGTTCAGCAATAAGGGTCTCAAATTGCTGATAAGTAGTTAATTTTATTTTCTTTTTCATAACAGTTTTACAACACACAACGAATTACCGCTTGAAAATTTGTTGACAAAATCAAAGTCAATTCGAGGCGATGACGCCGTAACGTCGCCTTTGTAAATACCAATTCTACGACAACCGTAATCGATTGTTAGCAATATTGCCTACGGTAATGCCATTTAAATATTGTCGGTGTCACATGCGACGCCGTTGACATTCATAATAGGGGTGATTATGATTAATAGTTGAGTAAATAAATAAATAAATGAAAAACTTCCGAAATTGACAAATTTAGATGAAAAACAACAAATTCTATAAAAATAAGTGCCGTATTATTTAATCTACTAGTATGGATTCTATGTAACTATAAACTGCAAATAACTTATCCAACTTCGTCCTACATACATATATATATATATAAAATATATATATATATATATATATATATATATATATATATATATATATATATATATATTATTTTTTTTTTAATGCTTAAAATGAAAAATTTGCATGAAATATAAAGTTTATGTTGAAAAGTTATTTTTTTGTTTTTATTAACACAAAAGGTGTCAGAAGTAAATATTATCTAGTACAAAATATAAATATTAGAAAATTGCATACGAAATAAAATAATTTTTTTTAAAAACTTAAAAATTCATGATACTATTAACATTTTATTAATTAGTAATAAAAATTCCAGAAATCTTAAATCCTTTATAGAAAAACGCATTAAAAAACTATAAAAAATAAAAAGGTAGTTATATATGGGACAAAAGAAACTCGTTCTAAATACCTGGCTTTTAGCTGAACTATAAAGTTTACAACAAATCTGAGATAATTTTTGAGCTCAGCGACCCAAAAATACTTACTGTACCAAATTCCATCGATATCCATCCACTCCTTCTATTTTTATCCATTACTTATATGAGCTCAACGCACTGCGAAGGCTTAGAATGGGTTGATTGGCTTTCTGGTACACAAAAAAACCCTGGACTGACATTGACCTGCTTTACTCGGCGGCATCGTGTATTAGCATAAGAAAATATTTTTTTTGATTGTAAAATCCGTCAATTTCCAACAGATTTCTAAACCGAAAGTATCCAAACTTGAAAAATGTGGAAAAAATCGGATGAAAAATCTGTTTGTTTGAGAAATACACCAAAATTTTTTAAAACTACCTACACGACATATATATCATTTAAAAGGCCTCTTCTTTCCGAATCCGAAAATTGACTTAAAATCGGATTATATGCAGCTAACTTATTAGCTGGTAAGTGATTTAAGGTCCAAAAACCGGTTTTTTACTCGAGATTTTGGAGGTGATTCGATAATTTAAAAAACAAATCCAGGTATTTTTTGTTGCACCGTGTAATTAACCTATAATTTTAATTTTAATCTAATTCTAGATAAATAAATAAAATATATTTTATAGCGTTACCTAAGCGGTGCCATTTTTTTGACACGCACATTACAAACTTTTTTGATAAACATTAGTTTTTTTCTATCAATATGAATTAATTTGAACCCATTTTGTCTTCTAATAATTTTTTTTTTATTTAGTAAAAAATTTAACACTGGTAATAAATAATATTAATTTTTTAAGTCGTTTAAAAAATGTTATCCAAGTGGTGCTAAATGTAATGCCGCTAAATGTGAAATGTCTACAACCTATTAACTGAACGTAAGTTTAATGTTAAGGAAGGAATCTCAATCTATTGAGGCGACGTTACAGCGTTACACGTTACGATAAAGCTACATATCTTAAGCATCCATGAGACCTGCAGGAAGCAACTAGGTATTTGCAAAATCACATAGCATAACAAGAGGTCTACTTGAAACAATGGAGAATTAAGGTTAGAGAGCAGAAACGTACTCACTTAACATTCACACTTTTTAGGGAGTCATGGCCACATGTTCGAATAAACAACCAAATTATCCACCAGAGCTCTGAGGCTAAATTTTTGGGAACACATTTTGCCCGTGGGTTAAAATGAAAAAACTACATATGTGCTAAATTGGCTTATTAATAGAAATTCGGTATTTAGGTTGGGCTGCAAGGTCCTTCTTTATAATGCGATTTTGAAGCCCATTTGATGCTACGTGGTACAGTTATGTGGCACTGCCTCAGCTTGCAACGTTAAACGTATTTAAAGGCGGCAAAATAATATATTGCATCTGGTAATAAATGCTGGTTTATAAAATATTCGAACATCCATGAAGACCTGGGCGTGCCTACGTTTAAAGAAAAAATCGCGAGGTAGAAGAAGAGGTCCACCCGAATCCACTGGCTCATGCAAAATTGAATGATGCTGCCCGCATTAGATTCAGAAGAAGAGAGACCACGGACCTCATAAGAAGAAGAATGATATCAATGTCAAATTACTTGCACGAACTATTGATATTTCATTCCGCGCTGGCTGGACTAAATTAGCATAATAGTAGAATAAGTACATTTTTTAAGATTTAAGTACAAATTTTTAGCTCGCGTTATACTGAGGATTCAATTCTTAATCACATAAAAACCCCTGGAAAAGTTGTTAATTGCAACAACAAGGAATCACTAAAAAAAAATTATTAATTTTTTTTAAATCTGCCCAATTACAAGACTAGCAAATTTCCAACACTTGCGCGTCGAGTGAGGATATTAACAACGACATACAGAGAGCGCGGCAGACTTTTGGTCGTATAGCACCCATTTGGAATTCCTTTTTTCTTACTTAGCGCTCAAAGCCGGAAATTTTTAACACCAAGTCAAGTCTACTCTCTTACAGGGTTATTATATATAGAACGCTGTCGCTCGAGACATCTAGAACGCCCAGGTTGTTGTCAAACAATGGCAATGAAAGGTCTTAAGAATATTCTGGCCTAGAGTGGTGTAACTTTATGACCTAAAGGCAGTAGATTGGCCACATTTTAAGGTCATAGGGCGATATCTTGAGAAATGGCATTGACTAAAACCGGCAGTGCAGACAAAGTAGTTGACATTCGACCCTTAACTGGAGGAGGCAAATTGATGTGGAACTGGCTGGAATGGGTAGAATAGAATTCGGACTAAATAAGGGCTTTGGACAGGAACATGTTCAACAATTTATTGAGGGCCTATGGTATGTATGTATTACTATTTCTTTTTTTAACATTTTTATAAATTGTAAGATTCATATGTAGATGCAGATATTCATATCGTCGCGGGTGATTTAATAAAAAAATTAAATAATAGTAGTAGTTCCTTAGAATGGTACTTAAGGCCTTTGAATATCGTTTTTACTGAAATGAAAAAGCCATAAGATTAATTAATAATGACGCTTTCACCCTTATTAAGCATGTGTTAAGTCAAACTATATTTTATACTTTTTATTCTTTGTTTATTGGATATATGTAAATGATACTAAGTAGTTTAAAAATTTCACATTATTACAAAAGTAAGAAATAAAAAACGAAAATTCATTTTTGGATACATTAAAAGAAAGCAAATTCACATTGTAAAGTAAAATTGTATCGTAAAAACTATATCAATCAGCTGGAAATAAAAGTCTAAGTTCTAACTTCTCTGACTTCTCTTTGGATATTTGTTCGTTCTACATGTAACTGCATAGGTTCTTCAAGCTATTGTTGTGTACGCTGGAGCAAAACCTTATAGTTGTTGTTTATATTTGTTCTATAGAAAATTGTTCCAGAAGCATCACACCTTAAGGCATTAATTATATTAACAGTGGGATCGCCAATTTTTTTGCCTCCAATTAAAAAATTTTTTTCTAGACGCTTACATACAAGGTGAGTATTTAAATTAATCCGAAAAATGAAAGTGTATCGCTTAGGAAAACTGTCATAATCAAAGCAATATTTACAATCCAGGTGGTGAACTTTAAGAGGAAATGGGTTTCTCTTGAATTTTCAATTAAATTTTCTGGTTCATATGGCAAATTGTTTGCCTTTTGATGATTTTTTTTTTTGAATGAAAGATTTGTGTATGTCCCACTATTAGATATTTATGTTCTGTGATGTCCTTTTGAACACATAGAGATAATAAAACGTTGGAATGAACTGTATTTCGGGTTTGATTGAAACAACCAAAAAAACCTGGAGAGAAGTGCAAGACTAAGTGCATGTGGATTCTTTTATGTCATTGTCTTACTCCTACCCCAATATTTGAATATCAAAGTTTTTGTTAATGCTTTTTTTAAAAGAGTTAAAAATTAATATATGTGTATGCACTTTTCGCCCAAAAAGAGAGTTATTTATATTTTTTAACACTATTTTTAAAACTTATTTTTTGCGGCGTTTTTGAAGAATTTAGACATACTCTCTACAATATTACCCAAAAACGTGAGAGAAATCTGGTCCCACTTATATTATATTATATAGCATTAGCATTAATTATTAGCAACTTTATATTTCTTCATGCGTTTTTTGCTATGGCCCATAAATTCTCTACTGAATTGGAATTAGGGTTTTACGGTGATAACTAATTTACCTTAAATTTCTGTTCCAACAGCCTTTTTTTGACAATTTTAGCGGTCTGGCTTGGATCACTATCTTACTTAAAGATGACTTATTCTTTTGGGTAAGGGTCTAAGTCTCCAAAAAAATTACCTTGATGACAAAACATGCTATTTTTATTTTTGTATTAAATATGAATAACATAAATGTCACTTTAAAGTACTCTTAAATTAGGCATATTCCCACTTTAACATTCTTAAAGATAACGTAGGCTTAAACCTAACAGTGGGATATTTAGCTAATAAAGTTTTTGTATACAACTTTAAGGAGTTTTGGTTAACATAGGATTAACAAGCTTTGTTTAGATTTTTTTACCTAAAATTGACCGAAAGTGTTTAATTACTAACATTCTTAAACTCTACAATAAGGTATATTGTATACATAAAAAAATGTTTAGTGGCCAGAAGACAAACAAGATTCTAAGAATTAAATTATTATACTTAAAAGTATCTATTTCGAAAATTAAGAAAAAGTTTTTAAGTTATCTTTTTGGTCTAAAAAGTTTAATATTTTATTTTTAAGCAAATGTTAAAATTATTGGAAAATGTGTAAAAATGAAAATTTCAGTTTCATTATACTCTTCTGTCTTTCAATGCTTTTTACAGCGCGGTTTTATTACAAATAGTTACTTAACATATTTTTAGCGCATTTGAGTACGAAGACTGTGCGTTTTGACTATAAATACTTAGCAACACTGTTGACAAGAACTTTGTGTGATATTTTATGTTCAACGTTATCAACTTTTGAATTTCAAAAAGCACTAAAGTCTAGAAAAAACACGTAATTTAAAAAAGCACTAAATTTAAAATTGTATGTTTTTAGTTCTGTTAATATTTAATTTTTTAATATTGTTACAAAAATCAGGTTGGGCACCACTGCCGTTTATTACATTGCTAAAAAGAATAAACAAGAGCCGCAAAAACAACTATAGGTGCTATTTACAAACAACCACATCAGCAACAACAACATTAAGTAGAAATGTAGTAAACAAAAATAAACGACAACATTAAAAGCTAACAGAAAAGAAAACAAGTTACAAACAACAACAGGACCTGAAAGAAGTAAGGGTTTACATTCGCATGGACTCATAAGAACTTAAAAGAAAATAAAGGAAAAAATAGAATCTACCTAAAATATCGTGAAGTTTGAGAGAAATCAGCAACAATCAGCTTATTTGGTGTAAACTCAGGAGTATAGTTTATGTTTAAGCCATTGATGTTTATTTCATGGGACAATTTTCCCTTCTCATTTTTCATATACTCCTACGCTCTTGTCTTCGTCAATGAGACACCGACGAAATCACATGTGCAAAGAATGTACGCATGTTCTTATAAGCAGAGAAAAACAATTTAAAAAAGTTCTTACGAGCTTGCTTTTAATTGCCACCAGTGTTGTCACAGCTTTTAACTTTTTCTATCCAAATTTCAATAAAAAAGAAACCAAATTGGATAAAAAATAACCAGAACTTTTAACCCTGACCACTCAATGTACAATTCAATTTGCTTGTCAATATCTCATTTTTAGCCACTGATTCAATACAACTCCGCCCACTGTGCAATGGTTTATAAGTCTATAAGTTCAAAATATGGATGAATTTTTACCGAAACCCTCACGAAAACTTAAGGTACAATCAAGATAATTTCCAAAAAAGCGATGAAATAAAGTACATTTGTGTTAAGTATGTGTTCGTAATAAAGTGAATTTTGAAATTTTATGTCTAGAAGATCTACTATTTTGTAATAAATCTATTGATGTTTTTTTCTGACTTTGAAAGAAAAAAATTTATTGCTCCAACCACTGTCACTGAAACGGCGACGAATGCATATGTTTGGCGGATGCATATTGATTTTTTTTAATTTTTTTAAAACATGAACTTTACTCTTTCTTAGAGAGCAATTTCCATGTTCTCACTAACACAACTACATTTTTACTTTTGAACATCACTCGTTTAAACTCAGCGTGAAGAGAGTTTGTTGGTTTGAACTCGGTGTGAAAAGATTTTATAAGGAGTAAACTCGTGAAGTGAGACGTGAAGTAAAAGTTTTAGTTCAGTTGAAGCTAATTCAGTAGAGTTAAGTGTGGATAACCTCTGGTTGAAAAAGCTGTGATCGAACCCAAGTTGTAACAAAGATCTTGTTGGAAGATCTTGAGGTAGAAAGATCGGTAGAGAAATTGTTGCTTTTTACAAAATTGTAAGCAGACATAGTAAGACGCAGTAAGAGCGTAAGTTAAGAAAAGAAATTGTTATTGCTTGTGAAAAGGTTACGAGCAGTGAAACACAACACTGTGTTAAATAAATAGTTATTTGTTAAAAACCAAATACAAAATTTGTTTAATTTTAACTGCAATCTACGAACTCATAAATGCATGTTTTTAAAAGTAAAAACGTAAGAATATAGACAATGTGTTTTTATTCCATTTTAATAAAAGTTTGATAAATTATGGATTTTTTACATTTTTGGTTCTTTTTAATAATAATTCAAACATAACAATAATTAGAAATGTTAGATGCTATCGAATGAAGGATACTTCTAGACCGATGATTTGTATTGGCAATTAAGTCACTTAGACCATATTCAAAAATTTCTACTATTACCGTTCTCAAGATATGCAAAATTAACTATTTTTGAGTCTGAAAATGCGTACACTTGCATATTGCTACGTATGAATTAGCAGAGCAAACCGTTGGCGTTCACTAATTAATATTGCTCTTATATATTTGGAGGCTTTTTACACCGCGAAGTCCTAGGAAAACCATCGATATTGTTGATGCGCTATACAGAATTAATGCACAATCATTATTAAGCTGTGTCAACTTCAAACTCAGCGTTGCCTTAGAATGTGTGTTAAAAAATAACCTTAAACTTAGAACAAGGAAAACCTAGAGTACTTCGAAGACATTTGTCTCTTAACGATATACAAGGCTAGCTGAATTCTGCACTAGTATACATGTGCATATACATTTACCAAATCGATGCTGCAAGCCATTAGATTGGAAACTACTATTGAAAGAAGTTTTGTGTTTTTGCTGATTCTTTTACTTAAAACAAGGAAAACCTCGAGAACTCCGAAAACGCTTCCTCTTAACGACATGCAGGGCAAGCTGAATTCTGCACTGGTATAATATATTTATGCATATATATTTTGCAATTCGATGCTGTACGCCTTAAGATTAAAAACCAATATTTGGAAGAAGTTGAGTGTTTTTTCTGATCCTTTGCTGGCTTCCGCATACTTAAACATTCAATCTGCAAGCATATAAGGATGTCAGATTCCAGTTAGGTAAGAATGGTACAATCAGAAGAAAAAAAGAACACAAATGCTAAAAAAATAAGCTTTTAAGTATTTTCCAACAAAACTTCACAATCGTTTAATATTTCATTGCAAACATCTGAACAAAGAGCTTCAAATTAATTTTACATCCAGTTGAAGAAATTAATCATTAAATATATATATATATATATATATATATATATATATATATATATATATATATATATATATATTAAATATATATATATATATATATATATATTAAATATATATATATATATATATATATATATATATATATATATATATTAAATTTAATATATATATATATATATATATATATATATATATATATATATATATATATATTAAATATAGAGTACTTTTGAGATATCTTTCTTTTTTTATGGTATATTTTTAAAAAAGAAGTACGTCTGGCATCTCTACATACAACTCATCTAACAAGTTAATATTTGCTTCCATAGTCTAAGCTTTTTTATTACGTTGTTTCTTTTTTGTAAGTTTTTATTGCTATTTGAAATAATGACTTGATGCCATCAAAAAGAAAAAAACAGCACAAAAATTAGAAAATAAAAGAAAAAGCACTAGGCGCTAACTCCATATTTTTCGCGTCAAAAAATTTAATAAGCACTAAAAACAGTGCTAAAAGCACTAAGTTGACAACGCTGGTCTTATAATATAAACTAAGTATGAACTAGAATTAAAAACATGTATAGGGTGATTTTTAAACTATTTTGTTTTTCAGTGTGAAACAAAGATTCGTCATATGCTATGAATAGAGTAAAAAACGAACTTCTCATGCAAACCTTTGGATCTTATAATCAAAATTCGTGCTGTGTGAGGATGTGTTTTGTATCCAAAAATTATCTTCAGCGAGAAGCACATTTTCAGTTCAATGGGTACGTCAACAAGAGCAGCCAGAGGCGTGAAAGAGCTGCCAATAGACCCTAAAAGATGCATAGTTTGACGCGGTTTCTGTACTGACGTAATCATTACATCTAACCTTTTCACAAACGATGAAAATTCCAAAGTAACAGTGAATAGAACAAGATAACGTGCGATGATCACCGGCTTTTTTCCCAAAATGAAAGAATTTGATTTGGTTGACATGTGGTTTCAACAAAATGATGCCTCATGCTACACGCCCGCGTCACCCTGAAACTGTTGTAGAGTTTGGTGTATCTCACGTTTTGCAACAGTTCATTGGGCGTCAAGATCGTGCAATTTGACCACACTAGACTAGACTTCCGTAAACAAACAAGTCAGCTACAATTCCAGCCCTGTAAGACATCAACGCAGCGGCCGGTGAGATACTGACACAAATGCTAAAAAGTATGTCAGAATTGGAACTGACGGATGGACCACCTACGGTTACCCGAGGCTATGGGTAATATTTAGATGATATGACCTTTAAGAAGGAAATGGCATGAATTCACTTATCGCCCCAAACATTAATTAATTTTTTAAAATTTTCTGTGTTTAAGATGTAATCTATTTTGATATTTGGTTTTATATAAATTGAATTCGACTAACGTTTTCAGAAGAAATAGGAAAACTCATTTAATTGTGAACAAATTTTGAAAAGAATGGAAGTCTAAAGCTTTTTTATTTATAATTTTTAAAGGGTTAAGACATGAAAGTTCTTATTAAACAAAATCGTTAAAATTATCAGAATTTCTTCATATTCAAAATCATTGATTTTATAGTTTTCACACTGTCTTCATCTAAAGAAGCTTCATTGAAAGTTATTAAATATTCTGTATTCGGAGTGGAATCAATACGGGTGGAATTATAAAATTACTCGTAATCAAGAGTTCGCAAATTTGCTGGTCTTCATATTTATAAACAAATTTTAATTTCATAATTTATAGCAATTTTTGTTCAAAAAGTTGTGTAAATAATATGAATAATAAAAGAAAACATTTCAAATTGTGGATTACGATCGATGCTATAACAATTCAGGGAAGTTTTATTAAATAAATAAAAAATGATTCGATTTGATTCCACTAACCTACACGAAATAAAACGAAAAAAATTATTCGAAAATGGAATACAGAACAGCTAAAATATACGGAATATTCCAATTCCGAATAAAATCTTTCTGATTCAGAATACAGAACAGCACTGTATATTTACATGAATATACATACATAATTCTTAATTTTTCGTACTAAATTCTTATACATTTTTTATGTATGAATATTTTTAGTAAAAAATGAATTTTTTAACAATTATATTTCTTAGAAAATGTTAAGTTACTTCCTAATTCTCGCAAAAAATGATATATTTTTGTGTAGAATAACACAGGGTATATAAAAAAAACTACAGGTTGATTAACACAAAATTTTTTCGTTTTAAAAACTGCTGATTTTTATATAACTTTTTTAGAAAAAATTATATTTGTTCGAAAAATTCATGATTTTCAAATTTGAAAAATCATCATACGATATTAAAAATCATCACATCATATTTTGGTAAAAAAATCATCAAAAATTATAATAAATAAAGTACATGCAAATCTACAACACTTAAATAATAACAAGAACAACGGTCGATTTGTTTTGTTTTTTTTTTTTTTCAACCAGTTCGAATATGTCATCGACTCCTGATAAAGCATAGTGCTGCCAGAATTTTTATTTTATCAGTAAGCACTGATTTTTGCTTAATTTTTGTCTTTCTTTTGTACAGATTTTATCATAAATTTTTTGAATCGACTTATAAAAATAGCAATACAGCGTTCTTCATAGATATAAAACATTTTTTGAAGTAAATTGATAAAATGCAATATTTATTTATTTTTCATATTAAATTTAGAATTGCCCGTTAACAGTTATAATTCTTTAAAAACTAATTAATTAATTAATTTTTGGTGTCAAAAAAATTTATCTAATAGGTCTTGATTGTTTGTGTATTGTTTTTCACAATTTATTTAAATATCTCTAAGGTTATTAAAATATGATACTGAAAACTTTATAATTGCAAATATTTATGATTTACTTTTAGAAAAAATATAAAATTTTATGTATTTTATTATTGTTTTATTTAGGAAAAGAGCCACTTTAAATTCATTATGAGCTTATACCGAAGAGTATTTTGAGATGCAGGCTAATAAATTCCAAAAGCTGAATGTATTCAATTTTGGTTTTGATATATCATATAATGAATTCCCTTATGTAGCCAAGATGCTTACAATTAAAACTATTGATATAAATATTCTTATTGATGACTATTTTCAAAAATGTATCGAATAAGTTCAAAAAAACTGAAAATGTAAAAAATTTAAAGAGTTTTGAAAAAATATCCCATTTTTATACCACATCCATACGTTTTTATTGAATAACTTTTTAAATTAAATATTTTTGAATTAAAGAAAAGAGAAAAATATAAATGAATTCTGAATCTTGATTGTTTGTGTATTGTTTTTCACAATTTATTTAAATATCTCTAAGGTTATTAAAATATGATTCTGAAAACTTTATAATTGCAAATATTTATGAATTTACTTTTAGAAAAAATATAAAATTTTATGTATTTTATTATTGTTTTATTTAGGAAAAGAGCCACTTTAAATTCATTATGAGCTTATACCGAAGAGTATTTTGAGATGCAGGCTAATAAATTCCAAAAGCTGAATGTATTCAATTTTGGTTTTGATATATCATATAATGAATTCCCTTATGTAGCCAAGATGCTTACAATTAAAACTATTGATATAAATATTCTTATTGATGACTATTTTCAAAAATGTATCGAATAAGTTCAAAAAAACTGAAAATGTAAAAAATTTAAAGAGTTTTGAAAAAATATCCCATTTTTATACCACATCCATACGTTTTTATTGAATAACTTTTTAAATTAAATATTTTTGAATTAAAGAAAAGAGAAAAATATAAATGAACAAAAAATTATACACAAAAACAAAAAACTAGAAGCATATTGTTACGTTTTTACCTTTTTGAAAGCGTGTTGTTATGAGTTCGTAGATTGTAGTTTAAATAAAATAAATATTATGTTTCCTTTTTTTTTATTAAAATCCTTCATTCAACACAGTTATGTATGTGCACCACCGCTTATAATCTTTTAACAGGCAATAACAATTTTTATTCTTAATTACTCTGTCTGTTTACAATCTTGTAAACAACAACAATTACTCGAGAAATCTTTCCACTTAAAGATCTTTCAACCCGATCGTAGTTATAACTTAGGTTCGATCACAACCTTCTCAACCAGAGCTTATCCACACTTAACTCTCTTTACTGAGTTAGCTCCAACTAAACTGGTTTTTACTTCACTACTAGATTCACGAGTTTACTCATTATAAAACACTCTTCACATCAATAACACATTCGCTGAGTTAATTTTACTTAAAACTGCACTCGCTGAGTTTACGACACATAAACTCATGCTGTGGCAACTCTGTTGATTTGTGTTAAGTGAGAATTGACAACTAATTTTGCAAATAGGATTTCTTTAAATCATTAATTTTCAATAGAAAAAGTATTAAATAATATGTTTTACAGAGTTTTAAACAAAGAGGTTTTACTACTTATGAAAAATAAAAAAAAAACGGCGCTTGAACCACATCCTTTTTTTAGAAAAATAATAATATTCAAGCAAATAATTTTTTGTGCTTGTATGAATGCGGATTTCGCTCACTGTTCAATGTCATTCGATATATGAATTATCAAAATGAAAAAAAGTAAACAAAAATCTTGTGTATTGAATTTGAACTTTTTTTACATTTTACAACAAAGTGTAAATGTTTTATAATTTATTTTATCATTTTATTTCAAATTCATATATATAAGTTTTCACGAATACAATCTGTCTGAGCATTTTCACCTGCCAAATGCAAATAAGGTCAATTTAATTCCGCTATATGTGAACAGCAAATTTAAAAGTTCAATTTAAAAATTAATTGACTCATTTAAAATCTATGTCTGAACATGGTATTAACTTGTTTATAAAAGTAGTATGCATGTATATTGTTCATAATTTTTTTTTAAATCGCTAAAAAGAACAACAACATCTTTTGCAACAATTGCAATTATTATTAAAAAGTTATTATTAAAAAGTGTTTAAACAGTACTAAATATAAAAAGTTTTGTTTGTCGTTACATATTTAATTTAGTTTTTAATTAAATACCTACTCTTCTTTTATTAATGTACTAATTTCTTTAATTTTAAGTCTGTCAACCCAGATTTGAATTTTAAAAATGAGGGCTGTGAAAATGTAAACAAAAGAAGAAAAGTAAACAAAAACAAACAATGAGCAAAAATATAAGATGTACTAGGGCATACTAAAGAAGGTACTTGCGAGTCTAGATATGTATATTTTTTGGTAATGCATGTTTTCAGTTTCAAAGTTTGTTTGTTTGTTTAAATCAGTTAAAACGTCTGAATGTGTTAAAAAATGAGTATATACATTTGTATGTTTAGCATATATTTATGTACATATTCATCAATAAAAATATTCACATCGTAGTTCGAATTACCTGCAAACATTTTAGCCAGAAGGTTTGCCTTTTCAACCGGGTTAGTGAATGCTTGGTCGTTTTTTATATTGACTGGAACCGATTCAGCGCTGTTTCTAAGCCTTTTAATGAATGACCAAAACTCTTACTTCCTCGCGGGAAAGTAAGAACTTTAGCGCTGCTCGTATAGACCCTTTTCGAGCCTAAGTACTGCGGCACACGAAGATCTTACCTTTTTGCGTACCGAATCAGTATGATTTCATTTGTCATTATGCTCTCTCTGGTTCTGACTGCAAGCTTGCACGTCTGATTAAACCAAGATTTATTTCTTGATTTAATCGGAAGCTTTCTGGATGGGATGAAATTATCTATCCCTAGCTTCATTATATTAACAACCATTTCGGCCATGGCATTCACGTTAGAATCAAGGAAACAAAGTTTCCAATTGATATGCCCGTAGAAAGCAGTAAAATCAGTCCAATGAGCTTTCCCGTAATTGAAAACCAAGCGCTTCGTAGCTGTATGTGAAGCGTTGTGAAGAGTGGAGAAGTGGAAAGAGGCAGAAATGGTAAAAAGGTCCGAATTTCCGAGAGGTGAAAGGACCGTAACTACATTCTTTTCAGGGTGTGTAGTAAGGGTCAAAAGTGTTATTTTGGTGCCCACGGTATTTGAGTAGATTCATTCACTAATTGCACAAGGTGGTTGTGCGCTGCAAATAGCCTCATGTATTGGCCTTTTGAAATTGTGCGGCCTGAATGGCGTAGCCAAGACGAATCAGAACATTGAAATAACCAGCAACAACAATATCACTGTTCGGGTAATTCGCAAGGACACTCGATATGGAATCGGAAAGAGAGTCAAAGCCAGATATGGAAACCTCTCTTCCAGCGCTTGGGCTTCTATACAAGAACCCGAAATGTAAAAGAGGTGTCCTGATTCTGAACTTAACCCAAAGTTAAATTCTGCATCATACATGCCAAGTGGTTGCTGCCACTGACACACAACTTCATCGCGAATAAACATTGAAAGTTCCAAAGCAATAGAAGATGATACCCAGGGATATGAAAATCCTGTGGATCAGCATTTTTAGAAACCTGGATCTCACATAAGGCGAAAACACCCGGCCTATAGAGACAAATGTGTGCATACAGGGAGAAGTTCGCCCGTAGACCACGCACGTTGCAGAAATCAATCCTAAGATTTCCTGCTATTACGTAAATTGAACAATAAGGATAAGAAAATAAAAAAAATAAGAAACCATAAGCAAATAAAAATCGAACTGTTCTTCAGATGCAGACGACAAAGAAGTGGGTTGCTGCCGATTGATTATTCAGTAGCTAGTGTTATACCTTTGAATAATCTAACAACAGCTCCTCCAAGCGGTTCACATCTAAAGGCCTAGTAGTAGATAAGAAGAGGGAAAAAATGCTGATGGTAGGAAATAACAGTTTTTTTTCAAATTTCCACTTCGGATAGTCCACAATATATTGGCTCTAATGTTCCAATATTGCCAGTCTTTCATTGCCGTTTTGAATTTTTCTTTAATTAGGTGTCAGGTGTGTATTTAATTTTTCACAATAGTGTTTGTCCCGTTTGTTTCACTTTATTAACCTTTTGGGATTTATTTTAATATTGATATTGTGATATTTTTGTTTTGTTGTTTGACCCAATATTGATAATTTTGTTATTTGTTTCTTAATATTTTTTTTTCGGTACGAGTGCTGGTCACATTATTGTTGTATTAGTTACTATTGTTGTTCCTCAATTATCTTTTACGAATTGTTTTGTCAAGTGTTGTAATTATTGTTTTGTTTTTTTATTTTATTTTTTTTGGTGCGATATTGATAAAATTCTCTTTATTTGTTTGTTGTTATTGAATTTAAAATCTCCATGTTTCGTCAAGTGTTATAATATTATTTTTTTAAAGTTATGATTTTAATTTTTTGGGTTCACTTGTGTTTTTGAATTTTTGTTGTTTGTCATTTGTTGTTCTATTTTAGTTTTTTCATTTTCATTTTTCTTGTTTGTAATTTAATTTAAGCAAAAAAGAAAATACAATTAAACATTGTGGACGGACATCAGAAACACAAATTAACGGGACGAACGACGGAATACTAGTTCGCTTGGCCATGATTTGGCAAAGCTTTCAAATATTGGAACTTCTGGCGCAGATGTACAATATAACTTTGTTTCGAAAACGCTACGCAATACTATTTCATACACATGAAAACGCTACGCAATATTATTTCATACACATGATGACAGTAAGGTAGATTGATACCAATGTTTGCAACATTGTATCATATGACAAGCCTTTTACTTGGTCCACAATACTCAATTTAACTAATATTTCATAAACTGCATGTACAATACATCTTCAGTTGAAGATTCTAAGAAACTCTAAGAAACTTCGATGTGCCATTGTATCTCGCCAAAATTGCAATTCGTTGAACTTTTGTGGATCCGATTAAATCTTTCATGAACTTTCAATCAAAATCAGCTACCACCGAACAAATTTTAACAGCCTATAAATGATAGAAGGATTGCTACAGAATTTAATACTATCTTGAGTTAAAAATAAAACTTACATTATTCGTAAAACCAGCTGAAATTTCCTTAGATTTTTTTATACGGGTTTTTTTGGCGCAAAAGATGGATAGTTGAACGGTTAATGACAAGTTCTTCTACACGGTGTCCTAATGCTTCAGCTGCTGCTATAAGAATGTGTACTGCCACTGCATCAGACACTTAGTCAGCAGAACAACTATTTTATCAAAAATTGCTTTTGCTATAATCAATATCCTCCATCAGACTTCACCGCAAATATACAATACTGTTCTGAATATTTGTATGACTTTTTTCTGGCCAAACACATGAGATTTGATTTCATTGCTTAATAGAACATTGTTTCAAAAAGAATAATCTTTTCTATTTTATACATTATCAATAAGTCACTTTTAAATTACTGTTGATATAAAAGATTTCTTTATGTTACTGTACTGGCTTTGTCTCTAGCATTTAATGCAGATAAAATTTTTTCTTATATTTTAACATCACTTTTTAATGAATTTTTTTTCCGCACAATAGGCCGTATTATGGCATTATTTTAATTTTCTAGTTAACCGAAATTTTGTGTTTTTTCACAGTTTTGAAAGTTGTTTTCAAAGCTTTACCCTCACTGTGAAATTTAATTAGAAGCTTACCCATAAAAAATAATATTCGCTTTACGAAAAGTTCTACAATTTAAGCCAATAAATAATTAATATTAATAATACAACATGAACTCTAGTCATAAAATATAATAAGTTTTTAATTATATGAAAGCGTCAAATTAATTCAGTACGTTATTTTGACGCCTAAAATATAGAATGCGTTATGTTTTTGTAGCATAACTATAGTTATTGCAAGAATTATTATTTTTTATTATTTTTTTAAGTTTGTAAAGCCTTAAGTAGTTTTAAAGGTACATAAAATGTCGAAATTCATCTTATTGCGATAATAATAATTCCAAAACGTTCCATTAAAGTACATGGAGATTTCTCTCAGTCAATGAACTGTGCCCGATTCTATTATTAGACTCATTATAAGAGACCTACAGAATAACACCGGTTCCGAACGGCAAATGCATTCGAAAAGTTTACAGGAGTAGATATATTCATAACCAGTTACTGGCTAATGTTATGAAGTGATACCGCTGTAGAAAATTTATTTGTTTTTCAGATAGTCTAGCCTGAAATTGAATCGAGGACTTCTTGGTTGGTAGACGGGTGCCTCAGCTACCATATTTTTTGTTTTTACTATTACTGTTAAAATTTTTATAACAACTTCTAGCTTGTAACTAATTTTGTAGACTCTTCTGATACTTGTTTGCTTTCCGTTTATAGAATACAAATAGGATGACGAGCAATTAATATAAACTTTTGCTAAAATATACCAATATTCTATTTAGCCTACCATCCTCACAAACGAAAAATATTCTACAAATTTTGGTAGAACTCTATCAATAGTTGCAACACTGATTATATTTAAAATTACATTTGCAAAAATATTGTGTTGTTCCTTTTTTGTAATAGTTTTATATACTATTTAAAATCAGGATTTGGTGCCACCAAGAAAAGAAAAAAGCACTAAAATTAAAATAAAAGTGCACCAACTCGAAAATTTATGTGCCGAAGAATTTAAAAGCACTAACATTTTTAAAAGCACTGAATTCAAGGGCTGTCAATAAGTAAAAATTTATCTAAATAAATATCTAAAAACTTTACAACTGCTTTATTTGGTGTTTGAGTGTTATTTAAAAAAAATTAATTCCAAACTGTATCAAATTTTTTTAATGTTATAATAACATTTATCTACTGAAGGTTATAAACATCTAGAAATGATTCTGTCTTAGCAAAGGAAGGAAAATATGAAGGACCTGAAATTTATATTACTGTCTAATAACCATTTTTTAAAATAATATGCTTTTGGATTGTTGGAAGGTTTACACCAATCTGTGTGTCTACAATTTAAATTACCAGCTAATATTTAAAAAATAATATAATTTTGTTTAGTGATTCAAAAGATTATATAATCAGGTTGGGCACACCTGCATTTAAGTTATAATCACGATCGAGTAATTGTTGTAATTGTCTGTCGAGTAATTGTTGTTGTTTACAAAGTTGTAAACAGAAAGAGTAATTAAGAATAAAAATTGTTATTGCTTATATAAAGGTTACAAGTAGTGGTGTACAATACTATGTTGAATAAAGGATTTTAATTAAAAAATAAATCTACGAACTCATAAATACACGTTTTTAAAAGGTAAAAACCTAACAACATAACTTGATTTGTTTTCAAGCATTGATATGCGTATTATACAAGTTTCCGAAAATTTAAATGACATTGTGGTATTGTTGAAATAACTATTAAAATTCAAGTTATTTTAAATTAATATAACTGTTCCACCACCCTGTTTCGCATCTGTCCCGTGTTTTCTAATTATATTGTTATAAAGTAGTAAAACTGTAACTTATGTTCGGAATTAAGCTTTGTTTTATTTGAAAGAGCTATATCTGACTTATGATTGTTAAGAAATTGTTGTTATGTCTATTGAAATTGAAGAATTTGCATTAGTATGTATAATTTATAAATTTTTTGATATAGTAATATGTTGATTGTTATATTATACCCCTACCATGGAAAAGATTGCATGTATACGAGATATTTGTAAGTGTAATTGTTTTCTACGCTTGCTAATTGAATATTTAAATTAACCATCATATTTTTAATTATGGTAAAAAGTCGTTATTAAGATTTTTATTACAATATTTGAATTTACATTTAATTTCTTACTTTCTCTGACTGCATCGGCAAGAGAATTAAGAGAATTAAACTTTTAGCTTTATTACCTTCCATTGTTTTTTCTTTAATCTTATTTTTTGCTGCAGTTGCTTTTATATACCGCAGCCTTTGAAGAAAGCCCGATGACCATAATTATTGCATACAACGCAATATAATTTATCTCTTTCTTCTATTGGAAAATAATTTAGGGGACATTTGCCTTTTTCGTGAATAGAATTACATTTCACACACTTTGCTTAAAAAAAAAACAGTTTGCTGCGCTATCAAAAAAAACCTTGACAAATTTGACACTGTGGTATTTCAGGTCTTCTTATTTGATCCCATTTAACTCAACGATGTAAAAAGCCTTGACATTTTTTAGTTGACTTATACTGCCATTTCAATCCCAAGCCAGACCATCTGACAATTTTCAACAGCGGCATTACCTCATAACATTGCTAGCGACCGGTTCGAGTATTTTCACTATGAAAAACTTAGCTAACAAATGTATCTGCAGTCCGAACCTTGCGTTATGCTCTTAAGATAGAGCAGCTAATTGATTTAGAGAAGTCCGCCTCGTTTAGGGTTGCCAAATTCAACATTGCAAAATTATTGAAATTTACAAAAAACATTTTGTCAGTCAAAAATATTAGGTGTTCGAAAAACTGCGGGCAAAAATTTCCGTAGATGGATGTAATATTTATTACATCAGGCTATAGATTATTTAATGTCCGAATGAATGCCACGACAATCATATGCGCAAACGATTACGGAAGCATTAAGGTGGAGCTTCGTAGACAGTGGCAAAGTCAGGATTGAACCCAGAATGTAGTACTGTGTGTATGGTAGGATTGGAAGGATTGTTCATTGTGAACTTCTAAAACCTTGTCGAACGATTGATTCTGATCTCTCCTGTCAACAATTAACGAGATTGAAGCAATCAATTCAATTAAAATTGCCAGAGTTGATCAACAGAAAAGGTGTTGTGTTCTATCTAAACAACGGCAGACAATACACATCATTGATGATCCAGACCTTGTATATTCAGATTTTCATTTATTTCAATTTCTACCAAATTCAGATACTTTCACTATTACCGTATCTTGAGAATCAATATTTATTTTTTTGACTGATAGTTTGTATTAACTACAAATCCATTTAGACCAAATTTAGAAACTAATACTAACCGTTCTCAAGATATAAAAATATTAATATTGGCTTTGTATGGTAGATGACCACTTACTCTATTCTGCTTGGTTGATAATTAGTATTGATTACGAACCTATTTGGACCAAATTTAAACTCTCTTACTGTTACCGTATAGAATATTTAGACAAATATATAATTCTATGGTCGTGGTACCGTCATTTTAAAAATACACATCAGTAAGAGTAGACCTTTCAACGCATGTTTTGGTTTGTAAATCGGTTGTGTTAGTTATTAAATGAGGAGCATATGACAACTTATTTTTATACACATATATGTAGGTGGGTATAAGTATTTTTTGTTATAAATTTTACTTATAATAAAAAAATTTTTTGGGTAAGATTAGATTTATTATATGATATTTATATCAACTCCAAAAATAATAATTTTTAATTAAGTAACCCTACTCCTTTAATGATTCCTTACTTTAAGACTATTTTGTATAACTCTAACAACCAAGACAAATTTAAAAATTCAATACTTACCTAGAATAGTTAGTTCTCAAAACTCTTTCCGCCCAAGTTTGAGCCCTCGGTATATCTCTTAACACACCAACTTGTTTTTTGTCTAAGTAATCAATAACATCGTCATAATAATTTGTTCTGTAATTGTACATGTACTTGTATTGGAGGAATTTTGGTCTAAGACAATATGAAATATTGTAAGCATTTAATATGTGTGACATTAAATATATTTATTCTTACCTAACCCAATGTCTATACAACTGAACTGGTTTTCTATAGCCGTCATCTTCCGGCGGTGGTGGAGGTGGTGGTAACTCCTCACCAACTTTTTCTATTGTTTCCGATTGCTCGGGAGGAACTTCTGTTTTAGTTTGTGATGTGTCTTGCTGGGTTGTTTTAGTTTCTGCTTGAGTTTCTGTTGTCTCGGAGTCATCAATTGCCCATGGATCTTCTTCGTCGCCCATACCTAAAGGCATAACAAATAATACAATTCTCTATGTACAGATTACATTCGTAATTTAAACTTGGTCTATTTTCTAGATGCCGTTATTACAACTTTCGGTTAGCTAAAGATTACAGGCGATGCGCCATGTCTTCCTGTTATCCGACGCCCATAATTTTTTGCAAAACGTACTTTTGCACAAAACCTCACATTTTAGGGTGGAGTTCGGTCTCTAACTAGAAGAAAATTTCTTCCATACATCTAAAGACCACCCTAATTTACATTGCAATTGTGTGTCAAATTATTTAAATTATTCAACCGGTAGATTACAGTCACTGCCTCCGATCCACCTACTTCATACATCACTCGAACGTACACACACGTTTTGGACAGAACATCAACCCAGTGCATTCTTTTATCCAATTGAGTCTCCATTTTTCTGACCTTGAAATACCTCCAAATATTTTACAATCGGAACATGTACCGATAAAAGTTTTAAAATATGTATATATATATATATATATATATATATATATATATATATATTTGTTGTTTACTCAACCATATGAAAAGCACATCGGTGAGAACAACAATCAGTTTATTTGTAGTAAACGCAGCGAGTACAGATTATGTGAAGAGAGTTTGTTGGTTTGAACTCTGTATGAAGAGAGTTTATAAGGAGTAAACACGTGAAGTGAAGCGTGAAATAATAAACCAGTTTAATTGGAGCTAACTCAGTAAAACGAGTTAAGTGTGGATAACCTCATGTTGAAAAGGTTGTGGTAGATATATATATATATGGTTGTTCTGGCTGCTTTTGTTTATTTATTTTAGCGATGTAATAAACGCAGTGGTGCCCAAACTTATTTCCGTAACGATAATATAAAATATGTATAATATATATACATATTTTATATATATATATATATATATATATATATATATATAAAATATGTATAATATATATACATATTTTTATATATATATATACATATTTTATATTATGTATATACTCAGAGAAGAATTATTCAAAGTGATGGAATGTGAATTTGAGAATACGTCTGCCACTCAATCGCCTTTTCAGAGCCTGTTCTCAAAACCTCACAATTTATATAAAGATCAGCAAAAAACTTCCCGTCAGCCCTTAGGACTCTCTCCAATTTTTAAAACTTTTATCGGCACATGTTCCGATTGTAAAATATTTGGAAATGTTTCAAGGTCAGAAAAATGGAGACTCAATGGGATAAAAGAATGCACTGGGCTGCTGTTCTGTTCAAAACGTGGTTGTAAATTAGGGTGGTCTTTAGATGTATGGAAGAAATTTTTTTCTAGTTAGAGAACAAACTCCACCCTAAAATGTGAGGTTTTGTGTAAAAGTACGTTTTGCAAAATATTATGGGCGTCGGATAACGGGAATACATGGCGCATCGCATCTCAAATATTTATACTTTTGTATAAGTAGATTTTAAATTATGCTGCGACAAGTACAGCATGTTAACATGTATGTACATATATCCTGATAATAGTTTAAAAGCATTGATACACATATTTTAATATCCCAGATGATGAAAAATTTGCTGCTAATAAAGTTTTTGTGAAGACTTTTAATATGTTAATAGAATGCCACTATCTAAAACGTTTTTTTAGAAAAGAATGTCGAATTGGCCTTCATTGTTTCCGATAGCGAAGGTGAAATAACTGAGCAATTTGATATTACGGAGACACGGAAGATGATCCAACACTTCGCAAACCTAAACGAAAACGAGAGAAAATAAATTTTGTAACCGAAAATCTTGTAACAGTTTTGGACTAATGTAAGATTAGTGACCGTAACGCTGTGTGGATACTTGTAGCAACTGCTCTAGCTCTAAATCACGAAGTAGATGAGTTAATAATAAATAGAAGTACTATTCACAAAATCCGCTCAGAACTTCGAGTTAAAACTGAACAAATAATTAAAATTTATTTCATGATGGAGAAATTGGATGCATTACAGTTCACTGGGATGGTAAAATTTTGCCATCGTTAATATAAAAAAATCCATTGATCGAATTCTAGCAGTCATGTCATATAATGGTAAAGAAAAATTGCTTGGAATCCCAGCAATATCATCTGGAATAGAAAAGCAACAAGCAGAAGTAGGTTATGACCTATTGCAGGAATGAAATCTAAATGAAAAAGTAGTAGTCTAAGTTAGCTCGACGGTGCTTGTGTTCTTTTAGAGAAAGAAAGGAAAGGACCTTTTGTATTTACCATGCTGGCATCACATACATATATGAAATTATTTTAAAAAGTGTTTTCCATGAGAAAATGTTAAAATTATCATGCCATACTGTTCAATTATTCAGCAGAGTTAGAGACGCTTGGAACAAAATTGATGAAATTAACTTTATGACTGAAATTTACATATCAAAGTCTTAAAGAAAAACAACCACGTGATGATTATAAAGAACTTCTTGAATTAAGTATAGTTTTTCTTGGTCGTAAAGTTTCGCTATTTAGCTTCCAAAAACCTGGAGCATTTCATCACGCACGCTGGATATCGAAAGCTATTTATTGCATTAAGTTATATCTGTTTTAAAAGTTAAGTTATATCTGTTTTAAATGACACAACTGGAATTAGTATGTATTAAGGTGCTTTGTATATTTGTTGCAATGGTGTACCTAAAAATTGATACAAGCACCTGTTGCAGCAGAAAACCCTATACAGAACTTAAAATTGCTTATAGATTTACTCGATTATAAAAGAATTGATACGTTATATGTGGTATTTGACCCCAGAAACAGCAGCGTTGGCCTCCTTTGATTTAAAAATATCATATGAGACGAAAAAGTTAGTAGTGCAAGCTCTGAATCCGAGTTTAAAAACTCGTTAATATCTTAACAACAATATCGAATATTTTATATCACAAAAAGCACATAATTTTTTCCAAAGGTTTGGTATTCCATCGGACTTTTTGAGCAAAGATCTTAAAGTTTGGGGAAATGAACCTTATTTTTACCGTTAACCTTAATATCGCTCGAGATATGAAAGTTGTAAATCATTCGGCAGAACGAGTAGTTAAGCTAATGGAAGATTTTAATTTAGTTTTATCCAAAAATGAAGCAGAAAAGCAATTGAAAGTTCAAATTGTAGCAGATTATCGTAAAGTCTAAGTGAACAAATTTCTCTTTTGATATAAAATAATATACAAACTACAAAATTAAATTAAATTTGTTTGTACGTTTACTATATATAATGAACAAATGAACAAATTTACTATATATAATGAACAAATATAATTTAATGAAATATCAAAATTTTATTTTTAAAGTTTTCAAGCCAAACTTCAAGGGCGATGTGCCACGTATTAACCTCACACAATCGTGATAATATTTTTCACACCATATTTTCCAACTATAAAGAGCATTTTTAGGGAGAGTTACGCTCGAAATAACAAAGCTGAAAAATAAGGACCACTCTAATGCACATACTACTCGTTTGAATTACCATAGAAAAAGATGATAATTTGTCCAAACCAGTCTTAAAATTGCTAGTGTGAACTGGATTACATATATATATATATATATATATATATATATATATATATATATATATATATATATATATATACAAAGCATACGTACGCGTTCCTTTTCAATAAGTTTTTCCCTGCCCTTTTCGCCATCGATTACCTTTTTATATTCATTTATTCTTTCGTATTTTTATATTGCTAGTATTATTCTTGTTATGTCAGTCATTTCCTTAGAGCTTTATGCTCTAATTTCTTGCGTCGCAGTTTTTCATCACATTTTTTCTGATATAACAAAAAACTGTCGATGTCTTTCTCCCTTTTTAACCGTGTCTGTAATTTTCTCTTACGGCAGGATCCTTCCACTTCAATCTTTCACCGGTTTGTTATGTATAAGATCTTTTAGCTCGCCTTTTTGAATATGTTAGCTAATTTTTTTATAAAATCTTATTATTTTTGTTTTTTTTTAAGTTTTTTAACACATTTTTACGTTTTTAAACTTTTTAAAAACGTTTGAGTTCGCTTAAATTGCGTTCAATGAGATAAACAATATTGTTGTTCTGTTGTACTTATATTTGTATAGTATCCCACTTATTTATCTTTCACTTAATACGCAAATTTATTCAACACTTTATTTTATGTCTTAACACGACTTTACATATTGACTGTTAAATTGTAACTGACTCACTAAGCGTAATGTGCCGCCATTATAGTAAATTTTCATCAATTTCGAATGTTCTTGTATTTATTACAAATTTCTATTCATCTACATTAAATTAAAAAATGTCCAATAGACTAAAATCTTATAATGAAATTTTATAGTTCTAAATTGATTATTGTTGGTATATATTTTCTTTAAAAATTTTTATTTTCGTTACAATATTTTGAAACCTTAACATAACATATTTTAACACCTTAATTTTTCAGAAGTAACCGGTATTTACTCTGGTACATAAAGATAAAGCTACTTATACTAACTCTTATAGTTCGAGGTAAGTTATAATAATGGTCCTAAAATTAATATTTCACTATGTCAGTAAGTAAAAAAAGTATATTTTTTATCTTAAATTATCTGAATAGAATTACATTTCAAAATATGTGTTCTAAATATAATAGTAAATGATCCCTACAGAAATATTAGAATAAATAATATATTTAAGCCAATATAGAGTAACTACTACATAGTCCTATGTTATGCAGGTATGGACTTTGCACTTATGTAAAGCACGGCTGGATTATATGCTCCTCACCCAGGATATAATAATATTTGCTAGAGACCTTGAAGTAACCGTATTTCAAGCAGGGAATTTAGCTAAAAGTTTAAGTTTATTAGGTATAATATTTTGAATTATTCGGGGGTGTTACTGAATCTAAAAAAGAAATGTTATTTATCAGAAATGTAAGTCGACTCTGATATGAAATGGTATCATGAAATCGTCTTGGCTTTGCATTCTTTCGAACATTAACAAAATAAATATTCGAAACAGCAGTTAAGGTTTTGTTTACATTGTATTTATATTTCCTTTTTTTTGGTTATGCTTTCATTTAGTTAATTTTATTTGTAATTTGATGGCGTATACATTTTAATTTTTTTTTTAATTCTAAGTTACATTTTAATAATTTAGTGTTAAATAAATAAATTTAGTGGTAATAATTTAGCAATTTTAAAGTGTTAGAGATTATGGTAAAATTTTTATTAACGGATGAAGGGTGGAGTGAAAAAATCAAAAGGTAAATTTGAAGTGATTATAGCAATCCATTGAAATTTAAGCACAGAAGTTATTTTAAATTTTACTGTCATGGTCTGCAGATTAATTGACCATTATCTATTAAATGAAGATGCTTTTAAAATGTTTTCACTTTTTATTACAATACAATTGCCACCGTTCAATATTTCTTTAAAAAAACAACATTGCAATGGGAATTAAAAAATACAATATCAAACGCAATAACCTTTAGATTTTTCTATACTGAAGTACCAGGTATTTTTTTATAAATGGGTTTTTAATTGCTATATAAAATATTTTTTGGATTTGCTTAATATTTAAAATACAATTTTTTTGTCTTGGATTGTTTTTCAGACCTGTTACAAAAAAAAAAAAAAAAAAAAAAAAAAAAATAAAGAAAAGAAAATAAAGAATAATGATGTAAAAGCATATAATTTCTTTTAGTCATGCATATTATGCAAAAAAAAATTAATTTAAACTCAATAAGTAATGACTGAACAAATTATACAATAATTGGATACACGTTACAAAAATGTTAAAAGCTAGAACTTTTATTAATTGTTTATAAATTTAAATTAAATTAGCTTTCTGTCATTAGAAACGTCCACGAAACTTAATTGACTATTTTTTTTTTTTTTTTGGTATTGTGAAATTCAACCAATTTTTCGACATAAATTTCTTTGTACTAGCGTTTAATTAATAAATTAATAATAAAGTTTCTAAGTGACTGTCAGTTAAACTATTTCTATATTTATTTTTGATTTGCGACATAACTGAAAAAACTGACTCACAGATATAAGTTGTAGAAAACATTAAACAAAAAGAATTAGGTCTCTGCTTGCTCCGTACTTGTTGGGACAAATATTTTTCCAAGAAGAAATAACCATTTCAACCAGGTTAGATGAATCTTCTCTTAATTTGATTATTTCAAATTTTATATTTGGTCACATATTTTCAATGGAGCATGTAACTGAGCTATTGGAAAGGTTGATTAAAGATTGAAGGTGAAGTTAGGTTAGGTAAGGTAGTGGACCCCGCTAGAGGAAAGGGTTCCCACTTAGGATTTTTGGCCACTTAAATATTTGGTCCATTGTGATGCCACAAACATAAACGCCAATCCGGGGTTCAAACAGTCTCTATTGGAAACCATTTAGACTCCAAAATAAATCTCACATCTTTTATTCTGGAAAGTCAAAGATGGCAAGAAATGAGAGTCTAAGAACTTTCGCCGTCAGGCAGCAATATCCGGACACTCCACCTCTTCGGAGTCTTTTCAGGCAGTAGCAGAGCCTGACGATACGACACGGGCCCAGTGCCACGATATTGAGCGTCGTCATACACTGACCGGAGAATATGCAGTTTAACCGAGGCAATCGGGGCACGAATTATAGGCCTTCGATCGAAAGTATAGAGCTTAGTACCTACCCTAGCTAATTCGTCAGCGACGCAATAACCGACGATATCCCTGTGTCCCGGAATCCATATAATTGTTATCTTCGAATAAGCCGAGATTTTCGTAAGAAATCTACGGCAATCGGGGACTAAGATAGACGTCGAGGTGACGTTCGCGAGTGACCTAATCGCATCCCGACTGTCCGAAAAGATCCGAAAATTCTCAGGGAAAATCCCGCCGTCCAACAAGCATTGCACGGCTCTCTCAGTATCGTCATATCCTCCGCCTGAAATACACTGCAATGGGCAGGCAACCTATAAGACAGTCTTGTCTCAGAATTCTTCACGAATATACCATATTCTACTCTGCCCTGCATCCTATGGTCACCGGTATAGACCTCAAGGGCATTCTGCACGAACTTCCGTCTGTCAGACCAAATTTTCCTCGTGGGTATTTCAAAGTCAAATCTACTTTCGAGAAAGTTATGAAGGACCATGTAATCGATCTGAAGATGTCTGTGATCCCCAATAATCGAAGCTTGTCTAAAATCCAGATTAAGCCAGAAGTTAACTGCATTTAGCCTTACCGCCATCCACTCTGCTTCAGAAGATTGGTGGGAAACTAGTTAACTATAGAAAATAAGGCTTTGGTTGGAGTGGAGGGATGTGTACTGGTGATCAGGACGGCAGCTTGTATGCGCACCCTGTCTATCAACTTACACTGACACCTTTAAAAGTCTACTGAACGTATAGACCCCTCAACATAGTCGGACTTCGTGAGACATCTGCGGATAGGATTCCTTAATCTCATCACAAAAGGACGTTCATGAGCTTTTCTTCGCCTTCCGTGTTATCCCCTTAAACTCCCGTGGTTTAAGGTTAAAAACAGCATTTGTCAACTTAGCCTAGTTAAACATTCCTCTGCACTAGCTTACATCTAAAATTTTCATTCTGAATAATTTTTGATGACCTTTTGAAAATAAATAATTGCTCTAATTTCGCGCAAAATTTTTTTTTCGCAGTTAAGTTGTGAATAATTCCGAAACTCTTGAAAATACAAAATGATGTTCAGGTGATTTAAAGGAAATATTGTTCCCAAACATTTGGTTGTAATTGCACCAAAATCGGTCAAGTCGTTTTCAAGTTATGATGAAATATATTGATATAACTACTATATTTTGGGCGAAAAATTTGCTACGCCCAAACCATTTGTGAGAAAACCCAATAAATAAATTCTAAAATTAATGCACTAATCAGCTAAAAGAGTGTATTGATTATATTCGATATAATAATAATAAAATTCAATCTCACACTCATAAGTTCAACCTCAGATTATAATATCTCACACTCATAAGTCCAACCTCAGATTATAATATTCTTTTAGCAAAAAATAATAGTAGGCTAAGATCTTGGCTAATTGCTAAGAAAATCTATTATAATATTTCTTCACACGGAGCTTAGTTCTCAGAATCGCAAAAGTTAAACTACCGCATAAGAGAAGCTTTATATCTGCTTCAAGTTACATGACATATAGGAAGACAGTCACACCAGTCGAAGTGTGTGATACCTTGGCATCAACAGCGATTTCTGATTACATAATACTAACAAAGAAAGTATAAACGCCAACAATAAGTTTTCCGAGTTCTGATAATTATAGTGGATGGAAGGAAATAGACTTGGTAATTTTCCAATTACCATATATTAAAAAATCTTGGTGTTTCATTCAATTCAATGTTATTTTATTAAAACTAAAATTATTATTACAATAATAAAAACAATTTTAAATTCGTTTAATATCGTGAGCCAATAGTCGTGTGTAATGATGGAAGAAGTCAAAAAGGAATGCATAAAATAAAGAACACCATTCTAACTCTTAACTTTTTAAAGAAAGTACTAACTGAATTTCGGGTTTGCCAAATAAATATCACATCAATGTATTCTACCTGTAATAGGTCCATAGGTGGAAAAGTAATTGATAAAATAAATATCAAATGATTCCTTATCCGTCTTTTTAGGCAGAAATACCAATTCAGAAAAATAATTGGTCAAAAAAATATTGGCAGTCATATATACAAATATGTCAAATGAACTTTGCACGTTATTCTAGTGTTAAAAAATCAAATTCAAAACAAAAATATAATAAATACAAAGTATAAAACAAAAATCACTTGTGCAGAGTTCCCACTTTCAAATGTTTGATAAGAAATTCTATATAACATGGCTCAAATTGTCGTTGATACTCATTTAAAGCCAGTTCATCCATCTAAAAGTATACTCTATTGTCGACTATGAATAGGAAAAATATACTTAAAAGTTTTAAGTTAAAGACTTACTCTAGCAAGAGACGTCTTTAGTATGGGACTATGAATATGATCCAATGAGTACATAGTTAGTTAGTTACGACGAGTAGCCAGACACGTCCAGCCCACCTGGGTCCAATATTGATGCCACTGTGATACCCATCAGTAATCTAGAAAATGGAGCACCTATATGTCCGTGTCCCGGAGCGATCCAAACCAACCAGACGCATGTACAAAAGAAAAGATCCTGCCGGTATTCACACCAGCCAGATCCGACTCCAACCAGAAACGGACTGCCAAGAAAGGCAGTCCTAACGTCCAAAATACTCGGGTACTGACTGGGGTTGTCAGGATGAGGAGGAAGTCATTGAACGGCAGATCCAATCTACTAACGTGCGCACCAGCCACACAGTGCCCAGTAATCACAGCCACAAGAGTTCGCAGCCTAAGTCGCGGCACCCCTATAATAGACTCCGAGCGAGCCCGATCTAATAGGGCCAGATTTGCCTCGATACAGGGTACGTGAGTACATACATAATCTATGAATGTACACAGCCAGAAAAATTTATCGAATATGTATTGTAAAAAATCGTTTTATTTCAAAAAAACTCGTGTAAGAAATTAATTAGATTTTCCCTTTAAATCGTGTTATTTCAAACTCGTATGAAGAGTAATTCGCAAATTTAATATTTTCAACAATAGTTTGTGTATATAGCGAGGGTATCTCATAATTAATTATAATAAATTTTAACAATGGCTTACAAAAGACTCATGTATTTTTAATGCATTGTGCCTTAAAACAAATTCTTTTATTTATTTTTTAGGAAAGTTTTTTCTTATAGTTATTTTTATTTACTTTTAGCTTTTAAGTTTTATTTATGTATATTGAGTCGAACTTCTCATAATGAGCTATTATAAATTCAATTGAAAAACACAGTTTTTTGTTCCAATTTTAGTTTATTTTATGATCCTTACAATGAATTAGATAAATAATCTTTATAATGCAATAGTTTTACAGATATAAATTTTATCCTCATGTTTCTGTTACGAATACTAACAACAATAAACAGTACTGTGTGTCATGACAAAAACAAAGAATTAGGGATTTCAAGAATATACAATTCATAATAACTAATAAAATGTCACATCAATAACCACTTTTATTTTATAGCATTTGTCTTGAAAAGAGTTATTAATAATTAAAAGTTGTAAGAAGGGTTAGCACGAAAAAAGGGTATAGCTAAAAAGTTTAGAATTCTTCTCAGGACTTTACCAAATGTTTTAAAAAACAAGGAAGTGATCCAAAAATATAAAAGACGTGCAATTAAGCACCAAAGAGTTCGCTGCTTCATTGAGACTCAAAGATTTTGAATATAGTGCAGGATGGTTAGATAAATTCAAAAAATATGGAGAAAGTGCTGATGCAAATATAATAGATCGTGATGAATGGTAGATGAAGATCTGGAAAACATCACCGTGACGTTACCTACAGAAACTCATTACAAGTTTCTCTATCAATTGACGTACTTTGAGTCTTTGTGGATATGAGGAGTAACATGGCGAGTAATATATTTAAATTTTGAAATATATTATAAGAATTATTTTAGAAAAAAAAAAACAGAATTGTGTAAACCATACCAAGATATCTTACTATTTTATTAATAAAATTTAATTCCTTTGGAATGCTATTTCCATGTAATGAAGTGATTCTGTAGTCTAGTAAATTTTGAAACAAAAAACAGAAAAAACAGAATTGTGTAAACTATACCAAGATATCTGACTATTTTATTAATAAAACTAAATTCCTTTGGAATGATATTTCCATGTAATGAAGTGATTCTCTAGTCCCAAACAAAAGCACTGTAGGGAAGTACAACCGTAACATATCTTTTATTTGTAAAATAACACAATTTTTATAATAAATCTTGTTGTTTGCTTATCAATTTTTATATATTTCATTTATCCATATAATCCAATTATTACATTTTTGTAAAAGTTTATTGTCTTTGTTAAATTAAAATCTATGTACATATGTACTCGTATGTAGCTTACAGTTCTAAAATCATAACTTACTTATTCAGTTTATTACTGCAACGTGTTATTTGAAGAGAAGTATAAAAAAGACTGATACAAAATAGCACAAAAGTAGTTTTATTATGTATATGTTATAAAAATCTTAAGTGTTTGTTTTTAAACATCTATGCGGAACTTAATAAATTATATATTAATTCCGGGGACTTCTCTCAGTCATCCTATCCGATCCTATTTTTAGACTCATAGAAAGTGACCTACAGTTTAACTCCGGCTCCGAACGGCAAATGCATTAGAGAAGTTTTCAATAGTAGTAATACTCACAACCAGTTACTAGCTAATGTTATGAGATGATACTGCTGTTGAAAAAACTTTTTCTTTATTACGATGGTCTGGCCTGGTATTGAACCGATGCCCTTCTGGTTAATAGGCCGGTGTCCTACCTACCATACCACAGCGACGCAAATAAATTATATATTATATGTAATACATTTCATATTTCCAGCTGGGGTATGACTCAGTCTGTCCAGGTTAGAAACCAAAAGTATGCCTTTCCTTTGAATAAAAACACGATTATTTATTTTCGTGTTTTATACAAGAGTAAAGCTTCTTTATTAATAAGAAATTAAACTTATTAACTTATTAATCATCTTAACTAAAAAAGATGTAGGATGAGGTGCGGCAACCATGTACTGCCTGCGATAGTTCGGTATAATTGCAATCAGTTGCGGAATTATCTGGAACTATTAAGGAACGGTTACATTTCGGAATCGTCGGAAACAGTTAATATTAGGTACTGATAGCATCTGTAATATGTACTGCTGACAGCATCAGGAATATGTGCTGCTGACAGAGTCTGGAACAGGTAGTACTGCAGACAGCGTCTGCCAAGGGTAGCTTGTATTAGTACAATTAAAAAAGAATGGAGATCTTACATATGTCTGTATATATTATTATATATAATATATTATATATATTATTATATATAATATATACATAATATATATATAATAAATAACTTATATATATATATATATATATATATATATATATATATATATATATATATATAATTTATATACATAATTTATATAGTAGCTTGTATTAGTACGATTAAAAAGATTATATATTATCTATATATACTTATATATACATATATGTAATATATATAAATTACATATGTGTAGTACATATATATATGTAATATATATATATATATATATATATTTATATGTATATACATATATATATATGTATATATATATATATATATATATATATATATATATATATTACATATATATATGTACTACACATATGTAATTTATATATATATATATATATATTATATTCATTATATATACATAAATTTTATATATTCTTTTTAATCGTACTGATACAAGTATATATATAATTTATATATATTATATATATATTTATATAAACTATATATATTCTTTTTAGTCGTACTAATACAAGCTGCCTATATATATTATATAATTTATATATATAAATTATATATATAATTAATTGTAATTTATATATATAAAATATATACATATGTACATCATATAATAATGCATACAAAATTCATATATTATTATATATATAAATATAGAAATCATCTACATATATAACTAAAAGGCTAGCACATTTTTTATCCTTTTTACGCCCGTTCTACTGCAACGATTTTGGATAGATATACATACGTATACGGATGTAAAATTTGATATTTTCAAAAAATTAAAAAGGTCAACACTAGTACGTACATATACAATGGTTGAAGAAATAATAGCGACACTTTGTTTTCTTCAATAATGTCATAAAATTTGAAGTATGTTATTGAAGTTTTATTAAATAAAAAGTATATTTTCTCAGCAAACGGAATATAAGCTTGGAATATGCCATGCAACATCTGTATCGTAATAAATAGAACAATGTGCTGTGGTCTGAGGAAAAGAAAATTATTTTACTGTCTGTTCCTATTATGAAGTATGAAGTTCCTGTATATGAAGTATATAATTTAGTGTTTTAAAATCAAAATTATAAAATAATTTTTTTTCCCAAAAAATTTGTTTTTAAAATAAATTCAAAAAAAACATACATACAAATATTCATACATACATATTTTCTTTTGTTTTATATTCATAGCTAAACAGGAAAAAATGTTTGTTCTCTTTAGTTGTGATAGTAGGAATTTTAGTCATATTGCTTACGACTTAAATAAAATTATATTGTGCTCATTTGTACAGAAACACAGATCTGTACAGAAACATGAATATTCATGTATGTATAACATTTTTTTGTCTCAACCCACTCGTGGCTTATTGGGTATTATACTTAAAAGACCCAAGGTGGGTTTTTATTTAAAGTGTTTCGTTGTTTATTTACAACACAAAAATAAGCATAATTTACGTATTGGGACTACAAATTAATTTGGTCCGTTATTTTAGCTCAAAAATTATAATGAATTAACAAATTAATCAAAATAAAAATTTGGTTAATCACTGCTTACATCCGTTCCCAGCTTCTGAGCCAATTTCTGAAAAAAAATATTCTTTTTAGGCGATCGAATTCTGAATCCAATTTTATATATCTTCAAAAGAAATGATATATCACAAGATATTGTATCCGTCAAGGCAGCCAATATTCAGAAGGAGCAGATTTAGAGAAAACGGCGGCTGCGGCTTTCATAATTTCTAACAATTGTTTGGCAACTTTTGTGCAGCTACGCCGAGCGATGTAATGCAAAAAAATAATTTAACTCATATTCCGGCCGTTTTTTTCATTATGCACGGTTCTGCTCCGATCACCGAATTTTAGCAGCCTATAGTACTCAATGCCGTCATGATTCCATTAAGCAAGCAAACTGCATTATAAATAAAAAAACAATGAAATTATACGAACAAATAAAAATATTTTCGAATTGATAGAAATTTGAAAGCAGTTACAAGATCCAATAAAACCCAAAAAACCCAAAAAAAACTTGGAGAATTGAGTTTTGCCAACCCTTATTTTAACTTTCTTTCGCACAAAACTGGTACGGAAAAGATTTTGAGAATCTGAATATATTTTGTGAACCATTAAATGCTATTTAAAACATCGCTAAAAAGGAAAAAATTAAAGTAGATAAGTAAAAAATCTAGTGACAAATGTGTCGTAATATGCTCAAAGGGTCGATAATTCCTAGACTAAGAGATTACATAGTTCAGGAGCTAATACAAACGTACATTCTTTAATTGACATAAATAATTCGAATTTAATTACATAAACAGATTTTATTGGTTATTTTTCGCATAAATCTTCAAAACGATATCTGATTGCACATTCAATACTACACAAAATAAAATTGAATTTTTTAATTTTCGTGATTAGTGGTACCAACCTTCAGAAGAAATAAAGTTTAATCTGTATGTTTTCAGTTGTTTAATTTAATAGAAAACCTATTTTAAACATTTAAGACACGGGTGT
Source organism: Wohlfahrtia magnifica (assembly GCA_023159175.1). Taxonomy (NCBI): domain Eukaryota; kingdom Metazoa; phylum Arthropoda; class Insecta; order Diptera; family Sarcophagidae; genus Wohlfahrtia; species Wohlfahrtia magnifica. The sequence goes on along the minus strand of JAKWBJ010000324.1, from coordinate 119,250 downwards.
CCCATGTGTTTCAAAAGGTTAGGGTTTCTGCTTAAGTTCAAAGAAAATAAAAACAATTATATATATACATATTTATATAGGCGAACAATAATTCGAAGACATTTTTTTGTTAGAAAAAATTTTATTTGGTAATTTATATATATATATATATATATATATATATATATATATATATATATATATATATATACTATATATATATATATATATATATATTTATATATATATATATATATATAATTTATATATATATAATTTATATATATATAATTTATATATATAATATATTATATATATATATATATAATATATTATATATATATAATATATTATATATATATAATATATTATATATATATATGTTATATATATAATTTATATATATAATTTATATATATATATATATATATATATATATATATATATAAATTATATATATAAACAATAACAAAATTGGTCTAAGAGCAAGTAATGAGGCAAAGCGATTGTTAATATTGTTACGTTTTAACCTTTTCAAAACGTTTGAGTTCGTTTAAATTGCGTTAAAATAAGCTCCACGTTGTTGTTGTTGCAATTATTTCACTTTGTTGTTGTTACAATTTTATTTATAATTTTTATACACTATGTTTTAATACAGCAAATTCGCTTATACAACACTTTTTATTTTTGCCTGAACGCGACTTTACATATTGACTTTATATATTGACATGAACTCACCAGCCGCAATGTGCCATCTTTTTATATTATTTCATCATTAGTTTCGAATGTACTAGTACAGACACGAATCTTCGATTTTTCGACGTTAATTCAAATGGTCAAAAAATAACTTTATAAACACAAAAAGTTACCGAACTGGCAGCTCCATACGTTTTCAAAGGAATCACCGCGCAAATATTAGCCACTACACTCAGGGCCGCCCTCATGAAATCACACAACTTATTTTCATATTTCCCACCTTCATCAGCGTAACCGATTACACTGACATGCCTATGTGCCAACACGGTGAGCAATCCAACAACTACCATAAAAATGGAGAATGTACTCCACCCTGAGGCCACCCTTTTGACGCCATCCCAGTGGATTCTACCCCATCAAGAGACGAGCTGATGATCCTGCTCCTAAGCTTGAAACTGATCTAAGATATGACTGACTTGTCTACCCCTTTTCGTTCCAACGACCTAGCAATGGAGCCAAAGCCTGTTTTGTCAAAGTCGCTCTGAATATCTAAGAATGCACAAAGAATCACTTCTCTATTACAGAATACCTTTTCAATACTGCCCAGAAGAGACAAAATGGCATCCTAGTGGACCTCTGACTCGGATGACGAGGGTGTACCAAAATATACGTCTCCTTTATAAAGACATCAATCTTTCCTTCAAAAGAAAAGATGATGATTAATAGGTCTATATAATAGGCCTTCGATATAAAAATAACCGTGACCTACCGCCTCACTTGTGGGACAAAGCCGAAACTAAAGCTGACCATAAAATTCAATAACAATTTTGATAGGATTATTTCAAAGCTCTTTTGAAAAAGGTCCGGAAATATCACATCACTACCTGGTTGCTTTGTAAGCAATCGCCAACAATATTCATTCCGGGGATATTATTCTACCCGCAAGACTCTTCTGGTGACATCTGAAGAGGCAAGATTTCCCTACATTCATGTACAAGTGTAACCGAGAGTCAGGAAAGTATGTCCCCAACAAGAGATCTGAATTCTACCTCCTAGATCTAGTGTAGGCTCCGGTTTCAGTATATAGAGACCCAATGATCTATTGCGAGGACTTTTGAAGTCAGGCCAAAGCCGGCAAATCTTCAACGCATTGACATATTTTCTTCACATATTCCTCTAAGACCTCCTAATTTCCTTATTGTACTCCGTGAGGCTAGCACTATAAGTTCACCTGTAGCCTGCGCACCTGGCCCTATTGAAATTTCTCCTCACCAATGTTCTAAATGTTATCAGTGTCATTTCACCATGGAACCCTACGTTTCACAAAATGGTCACTATTACACATGATAACATCTAAAGAGGATTTAATAGTTGACTGAAGTCGACTTGTTGCCAGATCCAGTTCGCCAATAAAATCTACAGACTAAAGTAGCCAACTCCCCTTGTCATGTTTTTCCTGAAGAAGATCAGTCCACCTTCCTTGAGAACACTAGATTATCATTCATTCTAGCAACATTTACTAAATCAAATCTAATATGCATATGATAGGGTAGGGATACCACGGCTGACAGATGCCAATCCCTCAATAAATTGGACGAGTATGAGCCACACAGCGTGATATGCAGTACTTCCGATCTTATTGCAACAAGCGAAGGTCTTCTGCCCCTATTGCCCACAGCTACATTGTTGCTAACTAAGAAATTTAAAAGGTAATAGCATTGTTGTCAGCGATGGCCCACAAAACATGATGAGAATTTTCCTCACAGCCAATAAAATAATGTTGGCTATGAAGTTCTGTATTATCAAGGGTGGAATACATATCACATCCCATGGAAAGTAAGCAAAGGCACACATTACTACCTTAACACCTTCATGTGAATTATGTAAAGGGAAACAAGGGCAGCTTGACATTTACCGCAATAATTGCCCGTGGTCTTCCCACCAGGTACGTAAATCAACTTGCACGACCTGTATTGAAGTCCATTTATCTTCCCACCAAAAGCCCAGGGCTCCGTAAGAGATCTAGAATGATGTTGTCATTGCCAAGACGCATCTTTAGTCCTTTTTGTGTTTGCCTGAAGCTCTTTAATGGAGCCCCGATCAGCCCGATTACTGAGTAGCCACATACAGCTTAATCGCTGCTTACTAGAGGTGACATATCATCACCTAGGTACGTACCACGGACACATATGCCGCCTAAATTTGGTCCCTTATTGGCAGTTCAATTATTCTTGGTATTCCGTTTATAAGGAGCGTCCACGTGCATAAACTCATCCGGGGTGATTCACCATGCACCCCGTGGATATCGACTCTTGGACCACGGCTTATCATCTCTGAAACTTCCAAGCCAACCTCCTTAAACTTCTTATTAAAGGCAATCTTCTCCCTCCCAGCAACAGAAGGAGTACCCCACCACCATCACCTCCCTTGATCGGCTTGAGCAGCAGGAACAGCAGCAGATACCTGTGTGGGGGATCTGGCAGCAGTAGCCGGTACCGCAGGCCCCAGCTGGGCATATCTTGGCGACTGGAGAATGTCCAGTCTGCCCCTCAGGCGTTCGTTCTCCCCCAATATACTCATTACCAGCTCCTCATATATACCAGCCTGGTTTACAATCTTCCTAATCACCTCCGCACCCAGATTCTCACCAAATACGATGACGCGAAATCATCAGTGACGGCTTTCATGTACGCAATGGAAACAGCAGGAGCAATGAACAATGGAGCAGCAGCAACAGCAGGGGCAGCATTAACCGCCACAGCCCTTTTCCTCGGCCTACTCGCCCTAGCGACACCATCCACGAGGGAAAATCACTCGACCCAGCAGTATCAGTAGTATCCGTAGCAGCAGTAGCCTTAGTAGCAGCAGTATCAGCAGCACCAAGCGGTACCAGCACGGGAAGCCGTTGGAGCATCAGGGACAGCAGAAATATCCTTCACAACCGGAGCATGAGCGCCAGCATTAAGCACATCCTCGTCCGACCTGTACCTCTTAGCGATGACAATACTGTTCTTCGCCCCATCAGCCTCAGACCCCGAGCTGCTCATCTCGCTGTCCGTGTGGCGGAGACGAGTACGACTCACCGTTACGTCAGGAAACACACCAAACTTTAACAAATCAATCGTAGTCACAAACCACGGAATTAAAAATAAAAATCGTCGCGCCAATCACAATCGCTTAACCGAGTCACAATCCAATTATATAAATAACACTGTGTGTGGCAACACACAATATGGTAACTTCGTATCCGGGGAGTCTCAATATTACATAAACAAAATTAATGGCGATACCGCCAGTACAACCAATCGTACAACTAGAATGACCGGTTGGTATAGAGGAAGATCTTCAAATTTTCCATAGCTGTAAAAAGGCACCTTGTGCCTTAGATATTCTACTCAGGCATCTACGTCGGCATCTGACGAGATTACACTACCAAGGTGGCTGAAGGATTCGACATTTTCTGTTATATCGTCACCGACATTAAAATTTACGTTGGGGTTGAGCGAATTTATCTTCAGACATTTAATCTTCGTTGAGTTAATCGTTAAACAAACTGTACGCGATTCAGAGATGATGTTGTCTATTTTTCTCTGCATATCGCTGTGTCTTGATGATAATAGACATATGTCATCGGTATATGCAAGATCTTCCAGGTGATGTTGAAAGTTCCATCAGATTTCGCGGTTTTACCCATTATCAATTGCCCGCGTTAAGATATCATCCAGAATCTTGACGTATTCCAAAGATGGTGTTAAATTTGTCGATAGTTTAACATTGTAGGTAACCCTGCAGCTATAACTGTCGTATTGTGCTTTTATAAGCCGTAACAGCTTACGCGCTATTCCCTTCTACCGTAATGCATCCCAGATACAGCCTCCACTTATGATATCAAATGCTGCACTATACTTTACAAATACGACTTGTACTACTGTTTCCCACTCGACTGACTGCTCGATGATAATTCTCAATATGTTTATGTGGCCAACACCAGAGCGGTTGGGACAAAACCCAGCTTGTCATCGCATGGACGAGTCCAGTTTATCGTTTATCCGGTTAACCAAAATCTCAGTGAGTATTCTTGATGGAATTTGCAGCAACATGATACCTCTGTAAAAAAAAAAAGAATTTAAAGTAAAAAGAAACATCTGCATAAAACATTGTGCTTTTACATATTTGTTGGCATCAATTTTCAATTTTGAAGACTATATTAACTTCGAATGCACTAATAGTCATGTTATTTTTTCAAAATAATATCTTGCTTATTCTTACATTTTAATGACTATAATGCGTAGGGCTTATTATTGAAAAAATTCTTTAAAAATATAGGGAAATATGATTTTTTCCGCATGCGTAGGTACTTTCCAAAAAATCTACTGGCAACACTGTGTGGAGGAGTGGAACGATTCTGATTATGTTACCGCCTAACCTAACAGGTTATTTGTTTCTGCAGAAATGATGCGATCAATCGGCTTTGTATATTTTATGTTGTGAATCAGTTGTTCCTTCTCAAAAAGACAAGCCTCCGAAGTGGAGTATTGCTTTCTTTGTTTGGACTGAACAAGTACTTTATGAACCGTAGAAGTAATTGGCAAACATGAAGATAGCTCCTGAACACGTTTTAAATTAAAATTAACTTTAATTGATTTCAAACTGTCGGGATAAAAGATTCAAAATGATTTTGAATCGAAATATATAATCTTTGTCAACATCAGGTATTTCAGAAAAAATAGTTAATCAGTTATTTAATTAAAAAAATGAACTGATGTTACTGCTGCACGAATAGGTAGCTTTGTATCTTCATTTACACTATAACAGTCTGAGGATTCTTTTCTCTCCTTAACGGTAAAATTACGACTGACTGACACAGGGAAGCAGTGCCTTCATAGTTGTGCTGGTAATGCTGTTTAAAGTTATAAACTTTAAACATTCTGGAAGTTATTTTATTCGTTAGTGTCACGGCTACGAGAGTATAAATGTTATACCTAATTGAACAGTGCTACCGATATAACCATAGCTGTTAAATTGAGATTACGATTAGAAATCAATTACATTACTTTTTAAAAAGAATCGTAATTATTATGTAATTCTAAAATTAGACATTTCTGATTACTAATTGATTACGATTACTTATAATCAAAAAATAAGTAGAATTACTGTTATTGCGATTACTTTTGGATATTTTCAACAATTTTTTATTCATTCGTACTATAACTTTTTCGAAACAATTGATGAAGTCCAGAACTGTCTAAATTAGCCGTGGGAAATATTATTAGCGCAGTCTTGTCTACAAGCTGTAAATTGTACGGTTAAAGTTGAATTGATAAAAATATCGACTATCCCTGATTTTTTACATTAAACCAAAATTATTTTGAAAGATCAAAAAATTTCATTGTACTAATAAAAATGAAAGAGTAGCCTAAGACGACTTATTATATTCTTACTTACCGACACAGATTTATATGATAAAAGACAAGATACGAAGAAGTGTAAAGTGTATTCTGTAAGACTTTTCCCAAGATTGTCTCTGAATACAATAAATCCGTGTCGGTAAGTAAGTATATAATAAGTCGTCTTAGGCTACTCTTTCATTTTTATTAGTACAATGAAATTTTTTGATCTTTCAAAATAATTTTGGTTTAATTTTATACAACAACAACTGGTAACAAAAGCGTTTGTTAGAGGAATTTCATCGGCGCGGGGTTGATATTTATAGCTATGAATTTGATGATGCGGACACAACAACAACCGGTATAGACGTTAATTCGCTGCTGAATAATGTGATGAAAAAACTCAAGTTCAGAACCAGAACTTTCTGGCAATATTGCAAAATAAACTTCAGGAGACTTCTAAATGTCTAAAGCTAACCATCAAAAGCTTTTATATGAAGTACGAGAAACTTTTAAATCTGACAATCAAAAGCTTTTGGATGAGGTACGTGAAACTTCTAGAGCTGATAATGAAAAGCTTTTGGCCCAGGTAAAAGAAATTTCTAGAGCTAAAAACCAGAATTTTCTGGCTAAAATTGAAAGGAAACTTAAAGAAACTTCTAATGAAACGTCTAAAGCGATAACAGAAAAATTACTAGGAGTATATAAGACGGTCAGCAAAAAAGTTGATGGCGTCGAGGCAAGAGTGTTAAATTTAGAAAAGACTGTTCATCAAAAATTAAATTTGATGGAGAAGAAAATCAACAGTCTTCAGTGCCAACGACCGGTACCGCGAATCATATCAAAAGTTTCTAACAGGTTAAAGACAGTATTTCTATTTCAATTCAGTACTGTTGCAGCAGAAATGGATGAAATGACGAAAAGAAGGCTATAGAATTAGTTTTGGCCTTGAAAGTTGCAGTAGCAGAAATTCTAGAAATTATACCAGCCAGCTGCAGAAACAACTACGAAGACCTAATGATGACACTACAGCGTAAATTTTATGATGAGCTCAAACGAGCTCTGTACCGTATAGAGTTAAGATGTCGAACGAAAGAGGCTAATTAATCACTTCAAGCCTTCGTCAACGGCATACGAGACCTGATGTTAAACTCGCGGTATGTGCTACACAAAAGACGATTTTTGAGAATATTGTGGCGTTCAGACTGCCTCAGGAGACCGCTCACATGATTTCTAAGTCATAAATATATAAAGTACGCTATACGGAAGTCGTGGCAGAAAAAAAGAGGAAGTTAACAAAATCGATTGGATTTTAAACCGGTTTCTAGCTGACTAAAATTCAAAACTAAAATGTTTTAACTGAAGACATCAAGAAGTAATAAACTGGCGAACTATCAGCAATCTTCACAAGAGTCATCATTACTCTAAAACGAGCTAGTTCTAATTGGCAGGAGTAAGGTTTTACAAGCGAGGGACGCAGTCTACTCTCAGACCTGATGCAGTGAAGCGAAGTGTGAGAAACTCAACAATATCATATTACGGAAAGCTACTAGGGAGTCTGCCACCGTCTACGGAGAAATAGAGGCGGAGGGGACTATGGCAAACATGAGATAAGCCGATATTGTAGACGACGTTATTATTGGTGCCTATTTCATTATAGCCCATGGAATCAATTTGAAAATAAGAGAACAGGTAATGAGTTGGCGTAATGTAGATATACCTCTTGACATTGGATACGAGAATTAAATGCACACTTAAACATTGGTTGCTGTCGAACGACAAAAATTACCACCGCAGACTGAATCGTTGATGTGGGCACATATGGAGAGAGGTTGTGAGGACAAACAAAGCATAGTCACTGTAAGACTGCTCGATCTATAAGGCCATGAAAATAACATCTGTGAAAGTTTCAAGGTAGGCCAATGTACTCCAGTAGATGCAGTTATAAATAGCGAAAAATTGCCCGAATCTGCCAATTTCACAGCCAAGAACCAGCAGCTATTTGATGAACAGATATATAAATGGGTAGCAGGATTAGCAGCTCACGAAAGAAATAAAGCCAGAAAGCTGCTAAAAAGGCATGCTTTCCTTTTCGTAGTGAAACACGAAATTAATACCGGCAAAGCGAGACCGATAAAAAGGAACCCAGAAGTATACACCAGCGAAACGTAATGAGATTAAGTAACTGTTTAATGAAATGGAGAAGAGCGGTGTACTCGAGCCATCATCCAATCCATGGAGCTCACTTTAAGTATGAGTTAAAAAGAAAAATGGCAATACAAGATTTTGCGTAAACTACAGGAATCTGAATGATATCACTAAAAAGTACAGCTAACCGTTACCAGGAATTGACGACATGCTGGACACGTTGGCTGGAACAACGCAGGTAGAAATTGCAGATAAAAGTAAGGAAAAAACTGCTTTCAGTGTGAACGGTGGCGTAGTTCAGTTTAAAGTTATACCATTTGGTTTCTGTAATGCACCTGCCACTTTTGAGCGACTTATGTATATATGTGTGATATACCTCGATGACATAATAATAATGGGCAGATCTCTTGATGAAAACCTCAAAAACATGGCAGAAGTTCTACAACGAATATTAAAGCTGGGCTATAGCTAAGCGTAAATAAGTGTGTACTGTTTTAAAAGCAAGTGAAATATTTGGGGCATCTTGTTATTACAGATGGCATTTCCGCAGTCGAAGTTCGAATACAATCAGTAAAATAATGACCTCGTTCGACCTGTTTAGGTCTCTGTATATACTAAAGATTCTTTTTGCCTAATTTTTCGAGCGTGGCAACAAGCTCACCAATGGGGTGAGTCACGGGAAAAAAATATAAACAAAAAGTATCTTATTCAAATACTAGAATGGTAGAAAGGCAATTATATAAAAAATCCGCGTTTACTTGGCTTTACACTTCTTAGAGCTCTTTATTTATTGTGGCCTTTTTAAATTATTTAGACGTACTCTCTACAATATTATCCAAAAGCATAAGGCACATCTGGTTCCATTCGTATTATACTCGTTGCCGTATATTTTTCCAGGCGTTTTTTTGCTATTCTCCAAAAACACTCCATTGAATTGGAATTAAAGCTTCATAGTGGCTTATAATTTATTTAAGGCTTTTGTTGCGACAGCCATTCTTGAACATTTTTAGCGGTTTGTCTTGGATCATTATCTTACAGAAAGACGACTGTTTCTTTTCGTTAATAAAACCTATATATAAGTTAACATTTTGTTTTGCCAATTTTTTCAATGTTTTGACGATTTTTCAAAACGTGATGACGATTTTGATGATTATTTTTTAATTTTGACGATTTTATGCACAACGTACCTGGCAACACTGAGTGTAGCGCATGTTCTCGTGTTTTTTTTTAATTCCAAGAGATTTTGAAGTGAGCTAAAATTCTGTTTACTAAGCTCAGAAGTGTTGATAATAAGCTACATAAATGTATACATGTTTATACTTTGTATGAATACAACATTTTAACCTCAATGTGTCCTCTCATTTTACGTGTTACGCTCTTTTTGATGACCCTTGGCTTATATTTAAGTTTTTGTGAAGGCTCACACTATACTCTTAAAACATTTTATATTTTTTTAGTTTAATTTACTCCTCATCTGACCAAATCATCCGATTCCAAAATGATTCTGGCACAGTTGTATTGATTTGGCAAAGGATTGTAAGGGTTTCGTTATTTGTTCGCATTAGCCGAATGCGGTAGGTAGGGCAATCTACTTTTTAATAAAAGAGTAGCGAAGTACTATTGGTTAAGACTATAGACAGCTACAAGGATAAGGAAAGAAATGCTAATTAAGATAATAATTAAAATATGAGTAGCGAAGCACGCCGCCTTGTCTAGTGAAGTACAATATAGAATAATGATATTCAACATGCTCAAAAATGTTGCGAAAGTATGGTTCAAAATCATAGCTGTTAAATTGCGATTACGTTTTAAAAAGAATCGTAATGATTATGAAATTATAAATTTCTAATTACTACTTGATTACGATTTCAAATAATCAAAATATAATCACAATTACTGAAAATTACTACAAAATAATCAAAAAGAAACAAAAGGAATCAAAAAGTAATCCAATTATTTTCAACGATTACTTTTGATTCTTTCTGATTACTTTCAACAACTTTGTAATTTTGCATTGTGCTACAATTTTTTCGAAACAGTTGATTAAGTCCTGAATTGCTTGAATTAACCACTCAGAATATAACAAAAATGTTTTCGACTATTACTGATTTTTTTGTTTTTAGTAATGATGGTTATTTAATGCGTATACATACACTAGGCATCATAAGTCTACGCTCCTCACTCAATTCAAAGTTTTAATGTTGACCATGCAACTCTTTCCATACATGTATACTCCAGATAATTTAACGGTACTTTTAATAAATATATATATCTTGTATTCCAAAGAGTCAAAAATCTACACTCATTACTTTAAATCTGCCAGTTAATAATAAAAGTGAGCTCATTAAACATTCTTTGAGCTTTATTTTGACAGAAGACTAATTTACAAATGCAGATCGCTACATTTATTACAATATTGTACAAGTTTTAAAAAATGGTTCAAAAAAGAAACGAAATAAATGTAGATGGAAAAAAAATAGTAATCATATTTTGGAAAAACGATCTAAATTATCGCCAAAGAGTAAGAATTGTCGGTAGAGTGTGGCGCCAGAGTTTTTGAAAATGGTCGTTGTTTTATTACGAAAGTAATTTTAGTATTTTTGGAATCAGTGGATGACAGATGGTATAAAGAAAATCAGGAACCGGCCCTAATATAGAAAACTAGTTACCGACTCTTAAGCATGGTGGATGAGGTCAAAGAGTATGGAAGCTGGTGGAGTAGATAATTTCGCAATTATCGAATCGATAATACACAAGAATGTCTACTTGGATGTGTAGAAAAGGAATCTAAATTAGAGTACTGAAAAATTTTGGTTGCTAGGAGAATATAACTTTCAACAAGACAATAGCCCGAAACCACAGATGAAATTATCAAGTTTTGGTGTTCTATAATGAACCAAAGGTGCTATTTGTCCCCGTCAATCACTTGATAAAACCCAATGGAACACCTGTAGGCATTACTAGAAGGAAAAATTTGTCAGCTGAGTTGATATATAAGTCAATGCTAAGGATGTAATTAAGGAACAGTGGAAAAATATCTCAGTTGAAGAGACTATGAACCTGCAGTTATCCAACTCGATACTAATTTAAAGCTTACACTAGAATAATTATTGCCTTATTTAGTTTTTATTGTTATGAGCGTAGACTTCTGATTCATTGAAATACAAGGCTTTTATATTAAAAGTACCGTTAAATTATCATAAACATATACATAAACATATACATAAACATATACAAAAAAAAAATTGCATAGTCAATGCTCATTGTACTGTAAAGAAAAGTTTATATTAAATATTTTGTGGTTTTTTAAAAATTTGTTGAGAATTTTTGACACTAAAGGTAAGAATGGAGTGAGGAGCGTAAACATATGTAAGTTTACGCCTAGTGTATATACATAATTCCCGCAACATCCCAAGTGGAACAAGGGAGATCTAACAAAAAAGTAACTAGAGCACAATCTTCACACAAACTAGAGTGAAAAGGGAAATCCCCTTCTTCTGTTCAAAAATTTACAAGTGAAAAGGGAAGAGACTTTTATAAGAAAATCAATATCTTATTTTTTGCACGAAATTCTAAAAAAGAAGAAAAGATCTTTTTAACCAAATTGTTGGAATATATACGAGTATGTCACCGTTTCAATTGATAGCTTATTTAAAAATGAAATTATAAATATACATACATACTGTTGTTGTTATATAGAAAGGCTCTAATTCAAAATACTTAAATTTTACAGAAGGTAAAAACATAACAAAAGCTGCAATTATCAAAATGTAACTTTTTGAAAATGCAGGTTTTAATGAAAATCAAACATAAATTTGGTGTTTATATTATAATCTCCTTGTCATACGCTTGTAATTCAGAGCTTTTTTTCTATTTCTGAAATGACTTAGAGCTTTTTATATAACTGTTTGTGAAATCGTTATTTCTAATGCTATTGCATTAAATGTTTATGGCAAGGTGTATTTCTATGCTTTGTATTGGAATAACTTAAAAGGTTAATTTCGAAAAAAATAGGAGTTAGGACCTTTCTACATGAGGGCGACGATACAAACAAATGTATGTAAGAAAAATATTCGAGACTGGAAAAATAAAAAGCACATTGCACTATTTGGGAGCAAGATAAAACGGGAATGCCAATATTGTATCAAGCGACTCAGATTATATTCGCAGTGCCTGCTACGCAACTAACGCCAAGAAGGTCTTTTCAGCCTTGAAATTGATTTTGTTGCGACAAAGAACAAATTTAAAAGAGGAAAGTTTGAGAAGTGTATTCATTATAAAATTAAGCCAAATTACTTTGAAAAATAAATACATTTCATACTAAACAAATCTGTGTCAGTCGCTTAAGTCGATTTAAGTTATTCTTACCTACCGACACTAATTTATCGTATCTAGAGACAATCTCGGAAAAAATCTTACATAATACACTTCTTCACTTCTTCGTATCTTTTCTTTTATAATATAAATCTTTGTCGGTAAGGAAGAACAGCTTAAAAAAATCAAAAGAAAAGTTGACATTATTTTTAATTAAATTTTAAGCGTACAAACTGTAAAATATATTCGAAACTGAGTGGAGTTTATTCCTAACGACTAATTTAGGCTAATGAATAAAGAATTGATGAAAGTATTCACAAAGAATCAAAAGCAATCGTTGAAAATAATTGATAACTTTTATTAGTAATAATGCAGAACTAATCGTAATCATAATTATTACTTCACCCTTCAAGAAAAATAATTATTACGGTAAGTAATCATTACTAACAGGTAAGGTTAAAATATGTAAATTGTTGATCGTAACGTACACCAAACTTGATGCTGTTGCTTAAAAAACGTTACAATCTCGATTGCAACCACCAATAACAAATCTCGCAACAGTTCACATGAGCGAATATTTTAGCTTTCAGTTCAAAAAATACATATCGCACTGCTTACTCTAAAGCGAGTCAATCTCAAAATTAAGAATTTTCCGTTGAGACAAAAAACAAAATGTTTGTTTATATTAAATCAAGAAGAGAATATAACTGTATTATAGAGGAGAGAAATTGGCGGAATGATGACATATTATCGCTGTATATTTATTGCAAAAAATTAAAATTAACAAATTTATGGTTGACTCACTTTATAGGAACCAGTACGATATATAAATGTTCCTTTAGAAGAAAAACACTTATAAACTGGCATCTGCTATTTACAAATTCATACATTTGGCAGCAAATATACAAATATTTATTTTTAGAAAAAAATTCTGATGAAATTTTGATTATATTTATTGCAAATATAAGCAAGTTTTCTATTTTTAGAATAACTTGAATATAGCATACGACTTGAAGTATATTAATTTTAATTTTAGTGTAAAATTGATGTGTAAAGAATTATAGTGGAACAAATACAGAAAACTAACTTAAAAAGTCATTATAAAAAAACATTTGATAAGTAAAGTATAATACGTTTCATAAATGATTAAGAATTGTAAAAAATAAGATACAATACACTTTTTATTTGCTAATATATATTTAATATAACATTATTAAATTATAACGGTATTGATTGAAACTAAAGGAGAAAAAAAAAACAAATAATAGTGATATTTAACAAAATAATTTAAGCAATTATGTACCAATTTGTTCGAGTTGTAGTTATATTACTCCATTGATATTTATTCACAAATCTTGAAAAGTTAATAAAATACATATTTATTTTTTAATAGTTCGAGAGATAATTTTATATCAATGAAATGAGAAAGATATATTTAGAAAATTCTGTTTACAGTTTACAATTTTTGGATTGAAGTATTTAAAAATCGAGCTGACTGTTATATATATGGTACATTAAAATGCTTATTAATAGCCCTGACAGACCTGATAGACCATGGTTTGTGTACTATGGTTTTTAATACTATGTTGCTGTGACAGACATGTAGTATGCGTACTACTATTATATAGTCACCTAAAATGCGAAAGGAGCTCCCCTCTCTTTATAATTGTAATAAAATAAAAACTATTGTAATTATAAAATTACGTATGATAGCAACAACAGATATGCACTTTTAAATTTCTCTAATAACGTTGTTATTCCTCCAAATATGTAGAAGATTAACGGCCATATGCAAAAAAATCTAAAAGTATACTAGTAGCGCGTGTTAGTTACCACACACTTTAAGCTTAATAAACATTTGTTTATAAACGTATGCGAAAACCCTATATTAACTAATGATTGCTTAACTGACCTTCAAGTTTTTATACTGGCAATACCATAATTTTATGTGTGTCAGCGATACAAAAAAAAAAAAAAAAAAAAACACATACGAGTAGTCGAAACAAAAAATTTACAGCCTGTTTTCATATGACGAGCGTAAGAAAACGTTTTTCTAACAAGTTGAGTGACTTGTCTGTTTATATGTAAAACACAAACAAAGTACCCAATTTTTGTTAGTGTTTGAAATGTATTAATTAATGATTAACGTATGTTTGTATGTAATTAATGATGAACGAAAAGAGATTTTGCATACTGTATTTTAAGCTTACTTTATGGAGCTGTGCTCAGTGTGTAATAATAATATACTACATTTATACCACGTCCATTTTCGAAAATTATATGTGTACTTTATTTGCAATATAACAGACATATCTTTGATAAGGTCACTTTCACAGAGCAACTACCATATAAGCAATTGCAAGGCAACGCGTAAAATCGTTAAGAATTGTAATATTTTAACAAAAGCAATTCTTCTTTCCTGAGAATAGTGTTTGGAATATAACAAAATCATTGACGCATATTCAGAAAACATTACCAATGTCAGAAAACAGAAACAAATTAGTGCGCAAAAATTCATAGAAAGTTATAGGTCTTATTCACAATTCATAACTAGTTTACCATAATTATTCTTCTGTGTACACTTAACGAAATAGAATAGGTTAGGTTACGTTTGAAAGATCAGAGACCAAATTACCGACTTTATCCATGTCATAAGTTTTGGCCACGGGCTTGAAGATAGCTCGTGTCGAGACTTTGAGTACCTCCACGTCCTTGACCTTTTTCAGTCCTTAAACTTGTCCGAAGCCTTGGGGCTATAAATTATTTTGAATTTGCTACACTTTACCTATGCTTCCTGATGAGCAGCATTTCCTTCTCCGTCATTGCTGCTTAGTCTTTTTTAGCCATTCTGCCGAGATAAGCCAGAACCAAAGTATTCGGGAGGAAGCTATGAGAGCCCGAAAGACCATCTTCCGAGGAATGCATAACCAAGCTCCTATTATCGGTTCCCGAGACCGATGCTGAAGCTGAGGTGATAGTACCATCCAGCTCATCATCAGTACTCAGGGACAGACACCAACAGCTTCTCCTGAAGATCTCTCTGGAGATGAGCCTGCTGAGTAGCAAGACTGAAATTCAGGGGAGTCAGCGCGTTGTCCTCGTCCATTGCCAGTTAGTCATCCAAAAAACCATAGAAAAGATTGGAAATTAGAAAAGATTCATTTATTTTTGATCCCACGGGAAGATCGTAAGGTCTTTAACCAACCACACAGTGCCAGTGTACGTGGACCAGAAAATAACTTACAATCTGCCCGTCTTTAGACATCTAACTGGTTATGCAGGTTCTTGGCACATCTGGCTACTACCTTGACCTTCAAAGTGTTGAATAGCCCCTAGTATGTCTGCCTTTGTAGTTCCAGAAATCCCAGATTCTTCCGATTGTGTACACCTTTGGTACCTCTCCATGGATAAATTTGTCAAAAGCTGAAACAAAGAAATGTCAAATTAAGTTTTCTTATAACTTTTTCTTATAATAATTATTTTGAAGGATAATATTATCATATTTTTAAAAGTGCTGCCAATTTAGCGCCTTTCGCATTTAAACTCACAAATAGTCGCATTTTTACTCTTTAGCGCTTTTTTCAAAAACGCGCCAGGTTAGCGCTTTTCTATTTGCAATTTTTTTTAAGAAATTAAAAGCATCTAAATTCAATAAACTCATTAATTCATATAAACTATGGACTTAAATGCTGCATGTTGTGAAAATTACGTTGTTTGTGCAAAAAGTAGTAAAAATAGTGCCCATTTTTAAGATATAAGTCTTTTTAAGAGTTATTAAATATTTACAATACATAATTTGTTATTTGTTATTATTATACTTTAAAAGTATAAAGTGGATTATAGAGCTATAACGAATTTTTTCCATCTAGACCGATCTAAAGCCAATGATCTTATCTGGCTCCAAGTCATACTGTAGAAAGCAGCTGGTCTTTCAATTTGTCTTCTCTCGGAATGGGCTGACTTTTCGATTTTTCTGATTCCCTGTGAATTTCATTCAATAGTAAATTCTGCAAAGTCTTAGTTTTGATTTCTTTATGTATGCGCAATCCATTTCCGTTTCCTTCTCACAAAATAATTTCTAGATGTATTTTCATATACCACGTAGACAGTGGTTTATAAATGCTTGAATGCAATTGACATCAATCACTGTCGCATTCCATAACTCGCAACTATACAAAAAATTCACACACGAGTTAAAGATGTTAATTTTCGTTTTTGGAGAGATATATGGCGAAAGCCCTATAGCATTCAGTCGACCAAAAGATTGGCATCTAGGTTCAATCTGTTTTGAATATCAGCACTGGTCGCCGGACGTCGTAAGCATACCACCGGGATAGCAAAAGACGGAGTATCTCCCAAATTTCTGTTTGCAATTCGAAGGATCGCTGTGCTATTAGCGTTGATTCGCATAGTTTTGGTGATGTTTATTCCGCCTGTATTAATTAATGTCTATATTAATGTCTTTGAGCTTGGAGATAGATGTCGTCTGTTTAAAGCTTAGTACTCTGTTCAAATCTGCGGAATATATTGTGCAACATTCCTTTTTTCGTACGAAAAAATTGATATGCTATCAATGTAGTCATTTAAAATTTGTTGAAAATAAGTCGTTTTTATGCCTTAAAATATGCTACATGATTTTACATTTGTAAACAAAAACCATATGTTTTCTCCAACAACATAACAAAAAATATTCAGTAGGGACATAAATATTTTTATAAATAAAAAATAATGAATATTTCTAGAACAATAGTTTTATTTATTTATTGATATAATTTCTATAAAAAACTAAAGAGGTTTTAAATTGTTTTGTGAGCAGTTTTGATTTTTTTTAAGATGACCTTACACCCAGTGCGGTAAAATTTTCTCATCAGTAAAAATATGTTTTCTGTGGTTAAAAAGCGCTATAGCAACGATACGATCCACATTTTCTGACCACACCATTGGATCAGCTATTATTAGCCATATAATAAAAGACTACATGTATTCTATGTCTTAGCTGTATTTATGTCCCTACTACTGATTAAAATAACGTACGAAATAAGTAAGCCTCATGTTATTTCGTAGTTAAAAAAAATATTGCTAAAAACTTGTTGCAGTTGGAACATAATGTTGATATATACATTTCACGTCTTTTTCATAAAAACATTTTTATATTTAATTTGACAGTACTTCGACGAAATTTTTAACACAATACCAGGCTTAATACAGGTCTTCTAACTTTATGCTAAGTCCCCAGGCCATACTACCTTGCACCCAATCGAGGACAACTTTAAACAGCAGTGGAGAAAGAACACAACCTTGTCTACAACTTCTGATAGATAATTGCTTAATGTTACACCTGAATCCAAAAATAAGTTGCTCTTTTCTTTTAAGTCGCTTTAATTATATTTTTTAAGCAATAGTTCAAATTATAAAAAAAATCTTTGTAAGAATAGAAATTTATTTACAATTTTATTATATGTCTCTATTTTTAACGCTTTTTACAGCGCGTTTTGATAACAAATAGTTACCAAAATATAATTTAGCGCTTTTTAGCACCTTTAGGAGGAGGTCTGCGCGTTTTGATCGTCAAAAGTTGGCAACACTGGTTTTTAATCGGTTTTATAACATAATATATTTTTGTACCACTGTTGGATATAATAACATCATTAAATCGCTTTGGCATACATTCGTACATTCTTAAATAATGCTCGTTCTCAAATTCATGGTCTCAAACTAGCGGCCGCTAGCACAAACAGGTCACGACAGAATGGCTTAAATATTCTTATGGGACCTAAATCAGTACTAATAGCCGAACATTCCATTACATTAATTTTCTTATTCAAAAACGAATTTTTAATTGCTTTGGAATTGTGGACTACTGTGTTTTCCTGTTGAAAAACAGGAATTATAATCAAAATTTACCCTATAGTCAACTAAAACATTAAAAATTCAAATACTAAACGTACCAGTGTCCACACGAAAAATTCCAACAAATTTTAAAAAGTTCCGATAAACTTAAATATGTCAAGTTAGGCTTTAGCATCACCATAAAAATTCTGGACTTCTAGAATTTTGGTATTATAATTCAAAAACATGCAACGTTAAATTGAAAATGTTCTACATTATTTCAAAATATAAACTTTCTTAAATCAAAGCTGAATATATTCAAATCAACTTAAAAGGTATAGATAAAATCTTTGAATCGAGCACTTTCAAAGTTGAATTACCAATACTACTGTAGTAATACAGCTCCGAGCCTTGTACTTACTTTAATGTTTTTAATTCAAAATATAATAAAATGTTTCAAAAATTGTATTCAAAGTAATTTACAAAAACATTTTCGGAGGATATAAAATACATTAATATATACAAAACATAAATCAATCATCAATAGCATTTCTAAATCGACTTCTTTGGGCGAAATTATCGTATGTTACATTTTTTATGAAATCGACTATTTTGATCGAAATGTATTCCAAAGTTACAAGCTCACCACATAATAAAACATTATATCGATATTCGTAAAACTTAGAGAGATATAGTATTTAAAACTTGTTGTTGATGTTACCAGCCAAAGCGAAAAATATAGTTATTAAGTTCTCCTGTAAAATTTGGTTTTTGTAACATACGATAATTTGGGTAAGTGGGTCGATATGTGTGTGAGAGATGACATCGTTCAATGAAGTACTTCTGCTAAAAGAGGAATTGAATTAAAAAAAAAAAAAAAATCATAATAAAAATTCCCTATATGCATAGTTTATCAATTTGATATCCCAAGCTAAAATACTGGATTTTCTTTTGGCTACTCAAGTTAGAACTTAGAATATTGCAATAGGGAAGGGAGTAATGATCTATTTTGACAGCCAGGTAGTACTTAGGGTTCGGGTGGGGCGGAAAATTATAGCGGACTGATTATAGCCTGTAGGACTGTTCTTAGGGCTTATGGACCATTATGGGGTCCGATTGTGCTCGGTACTGGATCTTTGCAGTATCAACGACAACAAAGTTGCCAGCGAACTGTCAAGTTCGCGTTGGGAGAACAGGTTTTTACCTGTGAAACGATTGATGAGATCACCAATAGGCCACCAGAAAGGGAAGAGAATGTTCATGGCATTTAAAAGACTGAAAAAAACTAAATTCAATGAGAGTTTTTACTTTTTTCTGGCGCTAACTGTATATACACTTAACTTCAGCTTGAATAAAAAATTTTTAATAACACTCGATTTCTAGCAATTCATTACATTCAAATATAATTATATACACAGAATTTATTATTTTGTACTTTAATATAACTTTTTAAAACTTAGTTTATTTCTTTATTAAAGAAATAGGAAACAAAACTAAAGCAAATTTTAAAAAAATAAATAAATATCACATACTATAAAACAAACTTATTATTATTAAAAAAACAAAACTAACTAAACAAATAATTCTTTATATCTATATAAAACTCAGTATTATTTGATAAATCGATTCAAAATATTTTAGATAAAATCTGTATTTACTGATTAAACAAAACGTCTGGCAACCCTATGCTTTATCAGCTGTCGTTGACACATTCGAACTAGTTGAAAAAATATATAAAAACAAATTGACTGTTGTTCTTGTTTAAATTGTTGTAGATCTGTATGTACCTAATTTATTGTGCCATAGATATTTCCATGTAGCAAAAGTAGCCAACAGCTGATTTCGACTTTATTAACTGCCATTGGTGTTGTCTCAGTCTTCACTATGATATTGGTTCAATTTTTACATATTTAATAGTGCGAAGTTGTCAATCGAACTGTCACACGATACCGCACCAGAGTTGCATTTGATTATGACAAATAAACACGATATTGTTATGAGTTGCCGTATGCGCCAATAGATTGTGAAATCACATGATTGGCATATCAAAAAGTTTAATATTTGCCTTTTATGAAAATCGTCAGATTCTACCACAAATTTTGTCATAGATTTGTTTAAAGTTAAAATGAAACTGTATTCATATATGAAATCAACAAATGCCAAGCCGATTAATTCAATAAAACAAAAACTGACAAAAATTAAAAAAAAATTCAAAATGTATGTTTAACTAGTAAAAAATTATAAGTTGTTTGTCATTTAGTAGTGTTAATACTAGGGTTTTTCTCCGTTTTCCCGGAAATCCCTCTACATGCGATGTGAAACATCGCTTCTCATAGAAGAAGGATTTGATTTAATTTCATGACACAAATCATTCACAATTGCATCATCAGTTAATAGGTATATGCTTCGTTTACTCAGCGCCTCCACCTGTATTGCTGTATTGGTTTTAAAACGTGAAACATATTTAAAAAACCTATATTTTCTTCAAACTCAATGTTACCAATTTCCAAGTCAATCAGGATTTTTTTATTGATTTTTTTAAAAGAAGAAACGTTTCAGTCATAGGTACAATTAAATTTTACCAAGTTATAAGGTCTAAATCAAGGATCATTTATTTTTTTGTTCATATTTTAGTAGCATAGCATTTTTAGTAGCTTTTTATAATTATCCATGCTACACTTTAATTAATTAAATATTATCAAACTTACCAAAGAATCTGAAAAACTGCAACAGTGTTTTTTATATATCACTTTCATCCACTACCAAATGTATGTGTTCCGTCTAAATCCAGCTTCAACAAAATTTTAGTCTACAATTCTTTTTCATAACTAGGAGACCATGATGAAATTACATAAGGTGGTGGCAGCTTACAACAATACAACAACAACAGTGCATATTTGAACGTAAATGTGAAAAAGAGGCCATGGTGAAACTTTAAATAAACGAAAGAAAAACACAAAAAATCATACAAATAAAAAGTAGATTTTAATTTTTATAAAAAATAGTAAATAATAATAATAAACAGCTTGAAATAATGATGATAACTTACAAATCACATCAAAAGATACAAACACTTCAATTTGGTGATGCACTTTTTAAAAATATGTATATATGCGCCAGTCGTTGGTATTTTGTTTAGCGACAGCAAATTAGAAGAACAGTTTGGAATTATTTATTTATAAAAAAAAAAATTCTGTAAAAAAGTAGATTTTAATTTTTATAAAAAATAGTAAATAATAATAATAAACAATTTGAAATAATGATGATAACTTACAAATCACATCAAAAGATACAAACACTTCAATTTGGTGATGCACTTTTTAAAAATATGTATATATGCGCCAGTCGTTGGTATTTTGTTTAGCGGCAGCAAATTAGAAGAACAGTTTGGAATTATTTATTTATAAAAAAAAATTCTGTAAAAAAACACAAATTTTCACAATAGTAAAATTTTCACAAAATTTATGCATCTGTTTTTAATAAAAAACATGAATACAAACAAACCTGTTGACAGCTATGCGATAAAAACAAACAGCTGATTCTTACATGTAAATAATTTCACCATGCATGAGACCATATATGTATGTATGTATAACTGTGGCGACTACATTTCTTAAATACTAAATTGTCTCTTATAAGTGAGTTTTTATTAGAGATTTTATTTCAGCTGCTCCACTTTTATTTAAATTTACCGGGAAGAAAACCCCGGTTTTTATTAATTTAATATAGTTCAGGGTCAATACTGTGTTTTGCCATTACTATCCAATAAAATAAAAAGTGCGGTTAATCGATTTGGCATTTGATGCATTCACATGTTGTGGACATATTGTACAAATTTCCGCCAGCTAAAAACAATTCTTCACAATAAAATTTTATGCGATTGTTTTTGTAGTTTTATATTTTTATTTTATTTTTTTTGAATGTGTGCGTGTGTGTGAATTGTAAAAGTCAGTGTGGCCAAAGAGTATTAAGTTCACCTTAATTTACTTAAAATTTGAGAAAAGGAAACAGTAACAAATAAAACATCGGTTTTAATATTTTATTATCAGTTTTTTTAATTATTCAAAAAAATCATTTATTATTTATCTCTTTAAATCAGAATTATTCTAAAGGTAACCGTGTAAGAAAACACATACTCGTTTTTTCCTTCTTAATTCTTTTGAATAAATTATATCGTTAGAAACACAAAACTCAAACCAAAGAGGTGTAGTTATAAACTTATTTGTTTACCTTTGTTTATTTCAAATGTGTAAAGTAAAAACAAGGCAAAATAAATTGTGTTTATTGAACAGTTTTTTAAAGGAATTTTCAATTCTTTATTTATTAAAATAAAAAATCATTAAAATTTTCATTAATATAATAACAGCGAAATTTCTTTTGCATGTTTTACATATTAAGATTGTGGCAACTTTCATTATACGAGTATGTATTTATTTTTCAAATTAAGTACCAAAAATATCAACGAAAATGAAATATGAACGATAAGCATAAACAAACTAACGTTTAAAAAGAAACGTAAATGATGACAGATGACCGCTAAAGAAACAAACGAACAAAAGAACGAATGAGCCAAAAAAAACTTGATTGTAATAACCGGTTTTCTTAATACAGTTGTGAGAGCAGTTCAATTGAACTAGGTCGTTCACGAATTGCCAAAGTCTAGTACTTTATACTTTATTTACCCCAATATCCTTAATTAATCATGTGTATATAGCCGCAATCCATCACCAAAAAAAGACTATACTCCCAGACCATATTCCGCAAAAAAAGGAAAAACGGAAACACTCATATACTTAAAACTAACTTTAAATACTATTTACAACAAATTAACATACATCCTTTTCACTGTGCAGTGTTATACACCAGGCTGTCCAAATCCAGGGTATTCACCCTCCTATGATAGAATAGCAGGCCCTCGTTGTTATAGAGCAGCCCCCTATCCCTCAATGTCAGAAGATCCATAGGCGACAGGTATCTACGCACTCTCAGGGTGTCCATATCACTCCTCCTCTCGAATCAGCTGGTCACCATCCTTTTCTCCAGGATGGACGATCACTCCAAAAACGCCACCGCAGTCCTCATGAGAAAAACGTCGATTCTCACGAAACCAGCATGGTCATAAATGACTCGACAAAACAGTCTCCAGAAAGAACCATCGGGGAACTGGCGAGCCTATTCCAAGACAAGCCGAAAAAACTCGTCTTTCCCAGACCCTAACCCTCTCCATCTGATCGGACGAAATCCCAAACCAGACAAAGAATGCATAGGATATCAGAGGCCTAATGATCTGCTTATAAATAAGCAGCTTCACCTCCCTACGTAAACCTTCCGTCGCAGTAACCGACAGTAGGGGTGGTAAATCCTCTTCATCCTACCCAAAACAGAATCCACAGTTCTCGTGAAAATCAGCTCGAGATAATTAATCTTGTCAGAGAGTCTTACGACCTCTCAGCCTATCCTCAGCACCGGTGCGAACCTTCATGCGTTGGTATACAGCCGTCCCGCCGTCCCTTAAGTATCACGCAATCCGTCTTTTTCATATTCAGGCAGAGGCCTCATTTGCAGAAGTACTCATGCAGCCTGCTCAGGTATACGTTGAGTGACTCATTCACCCTCGCCGACCTGGGACTAGATGCCATAACCAGCACATCGTCCACATATAGAAGGAGTAAGTCCTCGTCAGGTGGCCGAGTTGAAGAGAACGGGTCCCAGTAGTGACCCCTGTGGCACTCCAGCAACAACACTCCTTTCATCAGAGAGTGTATCATCCACTCTCACTCACTCTTTCTACCTCAGGAATTCCTAATGATTTCGGAGAGATGCCTGCCGAATCCAAGCGACATCATCTTTTGAACTATTCCCTCCTGCCAAACATCAAAAGCCCTTGCGAAGTCCAGGCTCACGGCAATCGTCGGACATCCTATTCAGTACCTTTGCTACGTAGTCCATAAGTATACCTAAGCTAGAGAACAAAGACATGGGTTTGTAGTTATGAAGCCGAGGATATTATCGGGGAGCTTAGCACACCGGCATGACGCACTGGTACTTTTGGAACCGATTCCTCCATCGCAGTTCTAATAACGCCAGTCATGGACTCAATGCAGTCATCAATTTCGAGGGAGGACACATTCCGATCCGTTGGTAGCATAAAGTCAGGCAAATCTCGAGACAGTATTGAGTTAAAAACCCTCTAATCCATCCTATCGAAATCAAAGAGATATCGCCGCTCTCTATCGCAGAGTCCATCCACCTGAAAAATCAACTGCATAGCCCTGTTATCAGACGCATAGTGCGAGGTTCTAAGCCCTCCAGCACTCTCCAGCGCCGGTACAACATCAGATGATGTCATGACCACATCAATAAACGACGGGTTTCCTACATGGAAACATGTCGCGCCTTCCGTGCGACGTATATCCAGTTAAGGACACATACTCAGGAACTCCCTTGAGGCAGTCGTCACAGCGGTTGAGTACATTTTCACCCCATCTCCAACCAGGTGGTCCAAATCCGATGGGCAAAGAGTGTCCATGGGGCGCAGGTACATTGACACAATAGTCAATGCGGCCCCACTGGAATGACGAATCCTCACCGCCGTGCACTCTAGGTTCCCCATATCCAACCGCACCCTTTCAGCGTGCAGACCCTCATGGACAAGTACAGCTGTACCCCCACCATGTCCACTCAAACGATTCTGCCGAAAGATCGTGTTTCCTCCTCTCTAAAAAACATGCCTCGGAGACAGTTTATGCTCAGCTATTATTAGAACATCTGGTCCATGTTTCCTTAGAAATAAGTTCAGATAGTGTCTCCTGTGCCTAAGCACTATCGGGTTGACGTTCAAAAAGATACACTTAATTGTGCGAACCATCCTGAAGCCTCAGCAGCATTCCCAGGTGGGCCTTGGATTTATCCTCATCAGTCCTAAGCTTGTTGTACTCATGAGCCAAACATCCTATATTGCCCAAGCAGTGCAACAAATCTCCTCCAAAAAACCGCCTACAATCCCCACCGACGAGATTGAAAGTTCTCCTGCTCCTTACTTTAATGCTGCTTTCCTTGGCAACTGACTTCCTCACAAAAGCCTTTCTGACGTCTTGGGCACTCAGCAGAGCTTGTCGCGAGTCTCTCGACGTCGCAGTTAGCGCACCTCACCAAAAGTTCTTACAGCTTGATCCGTGGTAGGATCAGTCACTACCTTCTCAGCATTATTTTCTCCCTTAGATGATACCATGCATTTCCCCGGTTCGTGGGAACCTCCGCACTTAACGCATCTATACGGCATGTTGCAGTTGGTTGATACATACCATATCGCTGACAGTTGTAGCACTTTGTCAGCCCCTTCCGTTTTGGTTTTTAATATACACTCTACAGTGTAGAATGTACCTTATGCTCTGGAATTCTTTCAGGTCCGAGTCTCTGCTCAGGTTGATTGTCCCCTTCAGTTTCCGGAGACTCTAAGTCTTCATCTTCATTCTGCTCAGTCAGTCCATTCAGGTACAAGACGACCTCATCTGCCTCAAAAGTGCCCGATTGGCCACTCAACATCATTGAATAGAGCATATGGTCCCTCGGTGTATATGTGTAGAAGGATACACAACTCTTCTTCAGCATTTCCCTCACCTTCTCGTAGTCTACCAAGGTCCAGACCTCTACATTGCTCACGTTCGAGCCCAATATCTTTAAGTTGTATTCCTTGTGCGCCAAAAGTTTGTTGAGGACACCAGTCAACGACTTAAGGATGACGTAGTATGTGGTAAGCACCGAAACCTTCGCGCGCTTTCTTGAAGCCTTAGAGCTCTGCCCAGCTCCATTTTTGTTTGTAGTCTTGGCATTCTCGGCCTCCTCGAAGACTTAGTGTCTCCATTCTTGCCATTTCTATCGCCTGCAGCAATCCTTGCCAGCACGACTTCAGCCGGAATATTCACCTCCCCGGTAAGTATCTCCTCACTCTCCTCATCAGTGGATTCCTCTTCACCACTATCCTCTTCACCAAATTTCCCCTTGAATCTTGCCATAATCTGTTCCATGGTCTTCCTAAAACGAATGTCTTAGGGAATTCGCCTCTCTCAACGTGTTCTTATTGTTGAAACATTTTTTCAAACTGGCAAATTTTTTAAGATGTAATTACGAAAGTTCGAAAATCGCATTGTTTCTCGTAGAGGAGGAGTAAATTGGCCACCAAGATAGTGCGATTTGGTACCTTAAGATTTTTTGGTAGTGTTTTTTGAAATCGAAAGTGTACAGCAATAATCCCATAACAGTTCAAGAGTTTAAAACCAACTTTATCGAGCAGATAGCTTGATATCAATCACTGACAACAGTTTATTAAAAACGTGATTGATAATTTTGGTAAAAGATTGGGAGACTGCCGAGCCAGTAGAGGAGATCAATTGACCGACATAATTTTTAATTTTTGTAATAAATAAAAATAAATATATTTTTAATATCTGTAAAAATAAGTCATTTGTTATTAATATTAAAATGATATCTCAATTTTGGACATCCTTTATATAAACCAAATCCAGTTAACTAGATTTAAAATCTTGCTAATTTTTTAAACTTAGCGGAATTTAATTCCAGGCGACGGAAAAGAAAAAAATTACGTTTTCATATTTCTTTTGATACATGTACTATTTATAAAAGTAGCAAATAATTATACCTGAACGCTATATAGTATACTACTTACGTGATCTTGAGCAAAATCTAGTAGATTTCAAAAAATTTCCCGTACAAAATAAAACCCACTACTTACGAGATTTCGATGAAAACCTAAACACCATGCATTAGAGCGCGTGTGAGCTCTAGACTTGTCAAAAAAAATTGAACTAGTGTGTTTGCATAAAACGAGTTACATAAAAAACATTTTAAGGCGTTGGTAGCAGAAAGTTGGTTAACTTTCAACTTTTTAACGCGTTGTGTATTTTTGACCATAAAAAAATAAGTTAAACGAATATTTTTTAATGTACTAATAAGAAAATAAATAAAAAACTGCTGACAGAAAATGTATTTTTAACACGTGTTGTGTAACTTGCAATTTTTCATGCGCAAAAATTTTTAATTTTTTTACCGCGTATTATGTACTTCTACCTTAGATTTCGCATACAAAATACTAAGTAACAAGATTTTTTCTAAATGCAGTTAAAAACTAGTATCTTTCAGGTGGACATACACTGCTGGCCTATACACAAATAAACATATTTTAAATACTGTTTTATTCTAACGGTAAAACTAATATTTATTTACAGTATGTCTAACCACCATAGAAGAACACGAATTTATGGAGCTAATTATGATATTGGAGAAAGTTATTACAAAAAACAACTCAACGACTTGGATAACAGAAGGAGTATAAGCAGGTATGTGCTTAAGTTAATAATTTTTTATACTAAAAAAGTTTTCAACAATTTATAGTAGGCTCAATTTTTCTGAGGGCAATTTTATTATTTATACAAACCCATATGCTCATTAAAATGGGTACCACCTTTATGCCTATTGTTATAATAACTTTATTGATATCTGTTCTAAAACATTATAATTTATTACGTTGTTATGAGATTTTATTTAAAGTATTACAACAGCCAATATCTTAATAATAAATAAACTTCAAAAAATCAGATAATTAATGAAAAGTTGTCTAAAACACCTTGTACAAACATCAAAAGTTATAAGAAAACTTAAAAAAATCACTGAATTGGTTCTTAGTAAGAAAAAAGAAAAAAAAATATTAACAAATTCCTTATTATTACATATGTAAACGTTCCGCACTTTTCATTAAATGACAGTATCAATTCCATTGCGAATTATTCAATCATTACGGGATTACTGCGCAAAATCAAGGATGAAGAACACTACCGTATCTCATTGTCTTTTAACAAATATATTATAAGTGCTGTTTAATAATATTGTTTTAATCTAAGATAAGTTTTAGATATTATTCCTTGGTAGGATTAGATCTCCTCCATGGTAAACATGTCTTATAGGAATACGTTTTAGCGACCTATTATAAGGAAATATTAAAGCCATTGTCTTATTAACATTAATCTTCATTTTGCACTTGTCTTATATTCATGAGCTAACTTTAAACTACTCTTCACTTTTTATATTATCGTGATCGGTACCTTACCGCAAATAAAAGCACTATCATCCGCATGCAAAGCCGTAATATTTGATATTTAAATTAAGTAAAGAGTAGGTAATAACACCGACCCTTGCTGCAGACCAGCAGGTGTTTGTCGATCACTAGATGGCATGTTATCGATAGATAAAACAAAATCAATTGATCCAAGGAACTCTTTAAAATTATCTTTATATATGTATATATGTTGGAAAATTGAAGCATTAAATGTAAAGATCAGAGCGCCAATATCGAGAACTGCAGAGCTTTTATGATTCCGTTTGTTACATTCGAGATAAATAACGTTTCTATTGAATAGATGCAAAGTAGAATGCTCCTTGCGATCTCCGAACTGTTGTGGGTTAATAATAAATATTACTAGAAGACCCGTGCGAATATTTCGCACCCCAAGTATTTATTTTTGTAACATAATAAAGTGAAAATATGAAATGCGAATATTGATGACTTTAATATATCTTATTACTTAAAACCCCGCGTACTTCGTTACCCCCATTAACTATAATCTTAAACATTATTTTAGTTAATTTTTTTCTACCTATTTTTTATATTTTTTACTCTTTTGGTTAAAAGTCAAGTAATTAAGACAGCCTATATTTCCTTCCAGACAAACGTCGTAGAATTTGTCGTTTAGCTGAATACAGTCTTCAATATATATATATAATATATATATATATAATATAAATGGAGCTTTCATAATCTGCTTTAAAAGTCAATCGATAACGCTAACAAATGAAATTTTATCCCAAATGATGAGATCTCTCTTATTTCCTGATAAAAGATAACTGCAATGCCCTTCCATGCAGCCGGTAGTAAGTTTAACATTATCTGATCCTGTATATGAACCGGATAAATATTGCTACACTTAATAAAACAAACACTGCATTGTCGACAACATGCAGTAGTAAAGAAAATATTTGCAATTAAAAATAATATACAGTTTGTAAAAAAATCTTTTCAAAGTAGAAAACCTTAACATGTTAATTTTTTTGACAGATCCCATTACTGTACCTCTTAACGACTTCAAGACGTCATAACTCTTAAAATAGACCCTCACAATACAACGCTAACAACAAAAAGAGTTTTCAAAAATATGATACTATTGGAATTTGTGTTTTTTATGAGAAAAGTTTGGGCTTTTTATGAATGTTATCGTATGTAAAAGACTTACATATATAGTGTTTAGCACTAAAAATTTTACATTACACTGAAAGCAAATCAGGGTCTAGATGATTTACTTTTAAAACAATGGTCAGACCCTAACATTCTGACGCTCGTATTCCCTAAGTGTTTTAATTTAAATATACAATGAGGGAAATTTATTTGCCCGCATATGATATTTTTAGAATTAAGCTGAATATATAACAAATAAAATAATTGTAATAGTTTTTTTCATCGTATTCTTTTTATTTATTGCAAAACTAAAAATAAAATAAATTTTTGAACTCTATTGAAAAAGATTATAACAAATTATCACAAAAAATTCATTTTTAGATGTGAAATTTACTTAGCCGCATAGTGTAACTTAAAGAAAAATAATAATTTAAACCAAAAAAACCTTAAAAACTTTTTATGTTCAATAGTCTGTGGAGCCTTTATTTTTATTAACAATTTGGAAAATCCGAGTAGGACGTGTGCTTATTAGTTTCCGGAGCATAATTATGTCCAAATCCAGTCAGGCTTGCAAAATTTAAGTTTCTAATAGGGTTTAAGTCCGGACTTCTTGCTGGCCATTTCATCAATGATATAGAAAACATCAATGATGAAAAGAACTCCTTCGACTTACTTGATACATGAATACTGGCGTTATCATGTTGTCATATAATTTCAATTTCATCTTTACTTACCAAGTCTTCAATTAAAATGTCATCCAGTATTTCAACATACATTCCGGAGCCCATTTTTGGTAAAACAAAGCATAATTTTAGCTTTTTGTGGTATGAAAAAGAACCGCATTTCATAATTAATCACCACCCAAGTTCCGGCTCATATTTGGATGGTCATTTGCAGGTAGATCGTGTCAATAATAATTAAAGCGATCTAGCCTATTCAGATTAAACTTTTTTTATTCAAAAAAATTAGTCTTTGCTAAGTTTCAGTACACGCTGTGTGGTGCATCGTTGTTAATGCCAACCGTGCAATCGTCAACTGTGGTTGTTTGTAGCTTTCTTCCATTTATTGTTTGACCAGCACTCAAAATCTGAGTATACGGCGTTTCCCAACTATGAGATTCAATTTAGCCCCAATTTGTGATGCATAAATCGATTTTTAGTGGCCCGCTTAGTTTAGTTTTTGTACATCCTACTCCGTATTTATCGCCTAATTTCAAATCATTTCTTACAACATTCTCTGATTTTTCAATTTGTCTTACGATTACTCTATTTGAAAGGCCTTGGTCCTTTTCTACTTCAGTTAGAACTATTTTGAGTATATCTGTCCCCAAAAACTAAAATTTAGTTTTAATTGTTTAAAATAATACGAATTTAATAATTAATATCGAAGGATTTAAAGTTTTTAATCGAATTTACCATTATGACTCATTAAACATAACTGCAGCTAAATAAATTTTGCATTAGAAAATAACATTATCCACTTAGTTATTACTTCTTTTTTTTTAATTACCGTTGTAATCCAGTCTTAATTGTTGAACATATTAAATGATTTCATAATTAAAAAACAAATTGTTACATAAACAAAATTTCAAGAGAATTTGAAAAACACTTAGATTTAAAAAAATTTTTAATATGCGACCTAATAAATTTCTCCCTCTGTAGATACACTTGATGCACGTTTGTTCAATTTTTTATTGCTAAACACTATATAAAGGCCTGGTTAGCCGAACGTTGTCGTAGACGTAATGTGTCGTAGCTTACTATGCGATTATAGAACACTTAAAAACGTGTCATATTTTTTTGTCAAACGTGTGTATATAAATTATTAAAAATGGAAAAGAAACAGCGTTTTAAATCACAGTGATGGGTATTATATATGTTCGAATTGTGTACTCTTTGAAAAAGTACCAAATAGGTTTGAATAGTATTTTATATCTAAGTATATAAAAATAATACAATTATATTTATGTATATAAATGTACATATATAAAATACAACAAATTTTGCACCAAATTATTACCAAAAACAAGCTCATATGGAGTATTTATCAAATAAATTTAATTTTATAAAAAGTCAACATACAAAAGGTTTTTTCTCCTTGGTTCACTATAGACCAATGTAACCAAATTTTTCGCGCACCAAATTAAAGTCATTTGAAATATCTTTTGCCTGACATCTTCTTTTTTGGTTAATCAAAATTTCAAGATAATACTCAGTTAAGTGTTGAAACTAATTGGCCTACACGTCGGAAACTAGTCGTTGCTGATCCAATGTTCTTTTAATTTGAACTAAGCATTACATAATTGCTCATCTATCATTGCTTGTTACTTAAGAGTATATAATATAGCTAATTTTTTAGTTTATTCCTTTTTCGCTCATCACTGCTTTACGAATGTCACGTAACGACGTTGAGAAATTCTATTTTCTACAGATTGTTACGTTACAGCAACGTGATATTACAATTCAGTAAGCATTTACATTGATTCCCATATACCAAAATTAAACAGCTGACACGTTACGTTAAGACAACGTTCGCCTAATTCTACCATATATCTTTTTCATACGATAACATTCATGAAAAACCCAAACTTTTTTTTCATAAAAGATACAAATTCTAAAAATTTCTTAATTTTGAAGAAACTTTTTTTATAGCAAAGAAATCAGGTAAAGATCTTTGTTTGTTGTTAGTGTATTTTTAAATTTATGACGTTTTGAAGTTTTTAATAGGTATAGTAGCAGGATGAGTTCAAAAAAAGTTTACAATTTGTTGTTGGAATTCTGAAATAAAAAATAATTTTTTGGCTTTTTTTCTACTTTGAAAAGATTTTTTTTTTTTTAAATGTATCTGATGACGAAAAGATAAAAATTTATCTTAATCTGAATAACACGTTGTCTTAGGTTATTTGTGCACTAATTTCTTGTAAGCAATTTAACTGTTAAAGTTTAACATGACCTAAACTGTGTATTAAATTTAATTAATACACTTAATAATACAAATACTTCATTGCCATGCAGCGTGGGAAAGGTACTTGTTGTACTATGTTGTGTCATTCTGTCGCCCTTATTATGAATATACTCTAAGACAGCAGTGTCCATAGGCGAAGAATTGTTGAAAGTGATGATGATGAAGTTAAATGTCAAAACCTCTCCTTTTACATGAAGATATGTAAATGACTTTCTATTGGCGCTTTAGACTCTCGTCAATTTTTAAAGCTTTCATATAACATGTGTTTTCCCCATATAATGTGAGATTTTCTACGTTGTAATTTTACGTTATAATTGTTAAGAGTTGATAATAAATCTGTGTATTATTACCAGGCAAACCAATTGGAATTGTACGTTTTTTCTCATGCATTTCTATTTTTTTAATTTTTGCAGCGATTTTTTAGTGCACGTTTTGCTCATAGTAGCATTTTTTGCACATTTCAGTTTTAAGAGCATTATTTAAATCTTGTTAGCGAATATTTGGATGTTTTGTGCTCTAAAATATTTTTACAGCGAAAACAAAATTTTTGTCTTAATTTCTGACTTACTGATGACAAATTTTAATCATCCGTCAATTGAAATTTATTGCGCCATCTGCTTATGTCTCAGGCTAAATGTGTTACTGCTTACCAGAATCTTAAACAATTTTTGGACGAATACAGTGGCTCACTGTTAAAGTGTGCTAACCAACGTTTTTTTTTTTTTAAATTAATGATAACTAATAAAAAGCAAATCTGATTGGCATAAATATCAAATATTTTAATTAATTAACTTCAAAGCTGAAAACAACAGGAGAATTATTCCAGAAACTCAAAAAAGTATCAAAATGCACCTCATAGTGAAAGTGGACCGTCTTTTGTTGAAATAACAGCTTACAAACGTCTAGGCATCGAATTAATTAAATTTTAAGTGAAAAAACTAGATGTTTCCATATAAAAACTTGATACCACATATAGAGAATGTATGTAGGCCGTTTAGATATGGTTTGTTGTTGGTGTTTTTCCCAAAACTAACACATGTTACATTCATTATTAATGGAACGTATCTTTTATGCGAACGCATAGAGATTAATACGAAAATGTTAAAAAGTCATTGCAAATATAAAAAACTGTCGTTGAGCTGACATTTTAAAAGAAATATACAAACCTTCCATTCCTACCCGAACAAGCTATAACTCGTTAAGGAACTTGGCTTGCTGCCATCAATTATTATTTTTATTGCTGAAAACTTCGGTTTGATTGAAAAGTTACTTAAAAAATTGCTTACCAAATTACTAACATTAGTTGAGCATTATGCCATATTAACTGAGACGGTTGAGAATATTGGCAAGGTGAAAGATTGTAATACAAAACTTAAAATTAAAACTAAGCTAAAACAGAATAAAGCAAAAAGCGAAAGTTTTGATGGAGTAAGATTTATATTTTAATATCTAACAAAAGATAATAAGCGCATCTTTAAATTAAGTTCTAAAATATGGTCTTGAGAATTTGCTATCCTTGAAATAGGACCCTATTACATCTGTAGAAATGTAATTTTTAATGTATAAAAGTTTGATCAAAAGTTTGTAATAGACAACGCTTTACATTTGAAAATTTAAGTCAATGCTTTGCTTTTCATTGCACACATATGTACATAACAATAAAAAAATTATACTTTATTTTACGAACAATTTTAAGGTCTGAATTCAGATCTTAGAAATAGAAGTACAATTTTAGTTTCTTTATTCTGTTGTATTGTTAATATTTTAACTTTAATCAAAAGAGTAGTGTTCTGTCATCCGTGTCAACAAAACGTGTTTACTCTTGTCCGCCTAGATGTCTCCGTCTTTAACAAACACAAAAGTAAACTTAAAAAAAATAAACTAGATGAAGAAACAATAGTTAAAAGAAAATATATTTTAGATTAAACTACACATTATATTTAAAAAAAAAACAAGATCTTTAAAAGAGATCCTAAAACTTAAAAGAACATAACATAGCAAAGAAAGAGAATTTTAAGTCAACAACAATTTTAAAAATAATACAGCACCAGAAAAAAGAAACAAAACAAACAAACGACAAAAACTAAAATAACACAATATTAGAAGAACAAAAGTTTACAAAAATGAAACAAACAGCAATAGCACTAACATAAAAATATATATATATACACTTACCACTAAACAAAAGAAACACGAACAATATTGAATATTAAGAGACAATATACGATTAGTTTGATACGAAGTGGAAAGTTTAGTTAGATACATACATACATACATATGTTCCCTACCATCAGTACTATTGTTTTCTTTCTCTCCAGTATTCCCCACCAAACCACTTAGAGAGGTTGCTGCTGGATTATTCAGTTGTGAAGGCATTGATAGTGTTTGGCATGAGACTCATTTCGAAACTAAATGCTTCTGAAGTCGGTAGTCACTTCTCTCAATTCATATCGAGCTTTCTCAGAGATCGCTCTATAAGAGCGGTTATACATTATATGGAGTCTCATCCGACGAGTTTAGGATAAGCACAGGGCTACCGCAAAGCTCTGTTCATTCTCCAAATCTTTTTCTAATTTTTCTAACGACTTCCTTCTTCTCACTTCTAATATGAATAGCATACCCATAAGTGAGTCGATGAAAATCTCTGAGTGGGTTTCGTGTGAGCAGGGTCGGTTTTAAGGCACGCAAGTCCCAATATTGTCTTTTAACATACAGACGTGGTGGTGTGTTGACATCTCTGTCTATATACAATATAGATATTGGGGAATCAGATGCTCTTGATGTTCTTGGTGTGAGAATTAACTGCGACGTTCGTTCGAATGATCACATATTTCAAGTGCCTCGGTTTTTTAAAACGATGCAAGAATTACTTTACTCTATCTGATCTCCATAATATTTACAACACCTATATCTGACCAAAATGGAATACTACTACTATGTGCCGGTGCTTCAGTCTATTTTTAAACTTCTTGACCGCGTACAGGAGAGGGCGGAGATACTCATGAATGATGGTGGGTAGCCAACTATATCGTTTGATTAGATTTAATTGTTCTATCGGTACTGTGTTATTGTAATGTGTTCTGACGAAATTAAGGAATTAATTCCTAATAATCATATATTCGTACGTAGTACTCGAATTTCTCGCAGAGCGCATCCCTTTGTAGTTCATTGTTCAGGGAATCGTACAACGCATTATATGGAGAATTCGTTCTTGGGTTGCACTGTTTGTTTGTGAAAAAATTTTTCACCGAAAGTCTTCCTCGCCACTTACGACACTAGTAAATTTAAATCGAACGTACATAAACACTTCTCCCTCTATCCACAACCTATTTTCCTCGTACCAGCACAATGCACTGCGTAAAGTTTCATCCCCTGAGTGTTGGTGTTATATATATAAAAAAAACTGTTGAATATGTCGTTTTTTATTAATAACGAAGAAGTTTTTGTTCTTTATAGTATATTTTTAAATTTCCAGAACATGTTTTCGGATTTATACTGCATATTTTATACGCATAAAACATTTTTTAAGAGCATATTTCTGATTTCCCTCCTTATTACCAATGGCTAGTTTGATATGTTTAAATTCGAGAAGAAATTTGAAGAAAAACATTCGAGTACAATTGATGAATTCGAAGATATATATATACACCTGACAAAGTTAATAGAGAAGAAAAAAGTGCTTTATATTGAAGAAGCAAAGATATTTATCAAAAACCAGAAATCTGATAGTGAGTTTAATGCGCTAAGGATATGATGATTAACAGCCACAGTAGTTTTAACTTACCTACACAGCTAACTTTTTCAATAACTTTTCTGCAGAAATGTCAAAGGTGCATGTATATAAAATTCTTTTACCTGCCTGCAGGTATTTCAATAACTTAAAATTTCTACTTCAAAGACCAGCAAATTATCTGAAATTAAATGATGGCAATTTATTCCTTACAATCTGATGACTATTTCAAGAAAAAAATTTGAACAACAAAGCAATTTATTCGATTTTTGAAGTAAAGTAAAATTCATTTTTTTCACTTTTTTTTTAAACGCAGCTAAAGTGGTTTTTTCTATGAAAAAGTTGTAAAGTTCTAAAAACATAAGGCACATAAGTTAAATGAGCACGTAAAAATGTGCACTTAAAAATACTTTTATACTGAATTTAGAACAGTAATGTTGAATTCAAAACATTATTGTTTAAAACAATAATCTCGAGCAGGTATATGCACTGAGCACGTAAGTAAAAAGCAGGTAAATCAAAACTACTGTACCACATTTCATGATTGGCTTTACAACTGCTAGAAAATTTCTAGAGAACTAAAGACATCAATTTCAAGGCTCTATTTCTGATAAAACAACACAACATTAATGATAAAACCACCAAATTAAGAAATTACATAAACACTTTAATCTTACATTAAAACTCTTTACAAAAACTTTAGATGCGCGTTAAAGGAACGAAAGTAAACATTTTCAATTTGTTTTAATTACATTTAATAAAGCACTAGTTAAGCAATAAAAACAAACAAACAAGATATTTGTACCTGTAACATAAACTTTTTTAATACAAACCAAAGTGAAAAACTTAAAATTTGAGCTCACATTGTAAGTCGGGCAGACTTATATCTAATTTTAAAATTAAAATATTATATTCTTGCATATCCTTTAGGAAGGATAGTGCACGCAAATTGAGTATTAATGATAATTTGAAACTTCCCAAAGGCCTTGAAAAAGCTTCCTCAAAGTCGCGAACTAAATAGTATTTGTGAGATAAGCTTGGATGTCGAATGCAAAATTGTTCGTGTACCAATTAAGAACAACTAAAAGTCACATGAGAGAAAAAATGGTGTCAGATAAGTCCTAATGTGTGAAAAAAAAATTACTTAAATCCATCCCAAGGATATTGTTGCCTGTGAAAAATCAAAAAGGACATGCAATAATAATTTTCCTTTTAAAATTAGATATAATCTGATCGACTTTCAACTTGAGCTCAAATTTGGAGTTTCTTACTTTAGTTTGTTTCATAAAATTTTATGTTACAGGTACAAATTTCTTTTTTGTTTATTTTTATAAAGGGTCCGCCAAATAATTTTTTTTTTCTTTGAAAATGCTATAAAAAAAAACTACTGAATATTTTCTTAAATTTCTTTTTTTATTTGAAAGTACAATCCTTCCGGTTAATAATGGAAAATAATTTTATTCAAATGGCTGCCTCGGCTGGCCATGCAGTAGCTTACATGATCGGTCCAATTTTTAAGCACATTATCGATTGTGTGCAGCTGTATTTCACCAATGGCTTCACGAATATTGTCCTTTAAAGCGTCAATTGTCTCTGGCTTGTTGGCGTAACACTTATCTTTGACGGCACCCCACAAATGATAGTCCAACGGTGTCAAATCGCAGCTCCGAGGTAGCCAAACGACATCAGCTCTGCGGCTGTTAATGCGATCTTCAAATAGGGCGCAAAACATCGAGTGTAGCTTCAGCTGTGTGGCACGTAGCGCCGTCCTGTTGAAACCAAATGTTGCTAATATCCTCCTCTTCAACTTTTGTGAAGAAAAACTTGTTCAACATGGCCCGATAACGATCGCCATTGACTGTAACGCTCATTTTCGAAGAAAAATGGCCCAATATACCTCTGGACCAAAATCCGCACCAAACAGTGACTCGTCTTGGGTGTATCGGCTTTTCAATGTATGCGTGCGGGTTTTAGGTGCCCCAAATGCGACAATTTTGCTTGTTTACATACCCGCCAAAAAAAAAGAGCTTCATCTGAAGAGATGATTTTTTTGGCGAAATTGGCATCTTCTGTAAGCCGATCGCAGGCCCGCTTAGCGAAGCGTAATCACAACCATATTCGTTCAGCGGAAGGATAAAACTAATTTTCTGTCAATTCAGACATGAGCTAAGTGTTACCATTCACGAAATAAGCACTAGTTGAAAAAAAAACGTTAGATGGCGGACCCTTTAGCTTTATTAAATGTAATTTTAAAAATTTGAAAAGGTTTACTTTTTTTCTTTTACGTGCATCTAAACTTTTGTAATGAGTTGCCCGACTTTCAATGTGAGCTACTGTGCATACATATGTATATTCGTAGGACAATTGTATTAATATTAGGAAACAGTAAAGCAATTTTAAAGTGTGTAGAGCTAATATTGGTAACTATTGAAGAATAAAAGTCTTATATTAAATGACTGCTGGAAAAATGTTTGACCTGAAACCATTTTGCAATAATTTTTTTTAATCGAAGCAAAATTTGGTATGAACCAATGCTAAAGATTTTGATTATTACCAGGGAAACCAGAAGTATGCTCGTAAAAAAGTTTTTTATATGCATAAAATATGCGGTACAAATCCGAAAATATCATATAATTTTAAAAATATGTCCAAAAAATCCAAAATTTCTTCTTTGTTAATAGAAAAAAGTTATTATTATAAACTCAATCAATATCTTTTACATATATTTAAAGTAAGATATAAAGAGTTAACAATACAACGGAATAAAAAACAAAAGATTTTACTTGAGTTTCTAAGAAGACCTGAATGCATAACATAAATTTTTTGGTAAAATAAAGCAGAATTTTTATCGGTATTGACCCAGGCGAATTCAAATCAGGTGACCTTCGCTTGTTACGTAAGCAATAGCTGATAAGTAACTATATATGTTAAAACGCTTCACCTTTACTTTTTTACAACAAATATATATGACACACAGTTAATTTGCTTACTATATGCTAACTACAGTGTTGCATTCTTTTGACACAACGTTAAAGTCTGTTTACAGTGTTGTATTTGTTTTCAAAATGAGACCACCTTGTTAAATTCGCCTTGGTGTTGACTTTACTATATTGACATAAATTTTCAAATGCTATTACATCTGATCAAACTTTTATACATTGTAAGTGTCAACGCCTTCTGATGTAATGGGGACATATTTAAAGGACAACAATTCCTTTAAATCACATTTTAGAACTTTATTTGAAGAAGATGAAATAAGATCTTTTGTACAAGTTTAAAATATAAATTTTACTACATCAAGTCATTCGTTTTTTGCTATAATTTGTTTGAGGTTAGTTTTAATATAGTATTTTTACTTTTAGTATTTATATTTATTAGTTCATCTATTGCCATTGTAATATATTGAGACTACGCACTATTTACTGCGCTTAGAACTTTTGAGATCTTTTTATAATTTTAAGCGCAGTTATTGATGGCCGCAAGTTCTCTAACCAGTTATAATTGGTTCTGGCGGCAAGGACTGGATACATTTCTTTTAAAATTTCAGCTGTATTTGGAGCTTTCAAAGACACTTTCGTTACATTTGCATGAACTTTGTTAATGCAATGCAAGTAATATGTGTTAGTTTAGGGTAAGACATTTTCATTTGCGTATGTTATTTAAGAATTTTTGGCACATAGTTCTGAAAGACAAACATATTTTGAATGCTAAAAGCTTTTTGATAGCACTTTATAGTTTTAACTTCTTCCAAAAATTGTTTAAGCCGTGATGAACTTAATTGAGATCTAGATAACGCAATAAACTTTAATTCACAGATAATTGACAAAAGCCATAACTTGGTCAGAATTTTAAACGAAAGTTTCGCTATAAAAATATTTTACAGCATAAAAAATCAAAATATGCTCTAAAAAGGTTTAAAATGCTCTTTATATAGGAAAATAATTCGAAAACATGCTCTTATAATTGATACAGTGAACCAAAAAATTTAAGTAGACCTTATATTTAGAAAAACATACTCATATAAGTAATTATTAAGTCAGAATCTTCATTAAAATATAGCGTAAGGTTCATAACAACAGCTTAAAAAGGCCGCAATAATTAATATCAAAAAAGTTTACGTACACTTAATAAGAATTATTTGCACTAAGAAAAAAAATAAAAATTATTTAAATTTATATTTTGTAGTTCCTCCACTCGCAACAACTACCGCTTGCAGACGTCGATGCATGCTTCTAGCTAATCTTGTAATATAATTTTCAGTTATTTTTAGATATTCTGTTGACAACGCATTTTAAGAGATTTTTTCAACGCAATTTTGTTTTTTCGAGTCCTTTTCTCTAACGATGTATACAGTTCCTTACTAATATTAAAGACGTTCCTTGACCAGATATGACTTATGTATATTTTGTGTCAATATCTGGTTAAAAAAAATACATATTTTCTTCTAGAGCCAATTGCAACGCACTTTTTTATATTTTTATAATGCAATGCCTCATTAGCCTTCTGCATATTTTGTAAGTGAAATATGACTCAAAACCATTATATATAGACTTGCTGCCAAATAAAACATCGCCCCAAAAAGAAGCTAGGTTGTCTGAAAGCTCCTTTGCAATATCCAAAACCGTCTTTTATTAACTTCAAAGGAGTTTGACATGCTCTATGGAATACACTCCTCATAGCTTATGAGTATACACTTGTACTTGAGATTTGTAACAGCTTATAACGTATTTTAGGAGCAATTTTTTTTAGGTTCAGCTTTAAACAGGATTTCCTATACAACGTTCCTTTCACAATGAAAGTTTTTTCTGGCGGCCTGATCGTTGTTTTCTCTGAAAACTTCCTTAAGAAAAGGTTTATAATTGTAAAACCATGTTTGTGATTATAATTGACGATTATAATCGTTTGCGCTCTTCAACGAACGTAAACTTTTTGGGCCTATTTTGACATTTTTTACCAGCATCGCTCTCCGTATGTAAAAGTAGTGGGAAAAATTTAGTAGTATTACGAAAGTAAAGTACTCGCAAAAGTATGTATGGCCAAAAAAGCCAAATTTTATAAAAATAATAACCATTGTATATGAAAAAAATTTTGTTATGCGCGAAATATGCAAAAATATAAACTAAAAAATCGATGCCTGAAGTATAAAAATTCATGAGATGTATAAATACCTTACATTCGACTTGATTGGTCGCATTAGAAAAAGGTTGTATAAAATTTCAAACATATTAGAAGTTTTAAATTAGGTTCATACAGCGTCGTGGACAATACACATCATTAGGCAAATTGAATAATTGAGCGTGGTACTTTTCATTCACATTAAATATTGCTGAACGGCAACTATTAAAGCTTCGTTATT
This sequence comes from Wohlfahrtia magnifica, assembly GCA_023159175.1. Classification (NCBI taxonomy): domain Eukaryota; kingdom Metazoa; phylum Arthropoda; class Insecta; order Diptera; family Sarcophagidae; genus Wohlfahrtia; species Wohlfahrtia magnifica. The sequence goes on along the minus strand of JAKWBJ010000324.1, from coordinate 77,602 downwards.
CAACTGAAAAGCAGGAATTGTAGAAATCACACTGGATAAAAGCTGTTTATGTACGTATGTATACTATATAAAAATGAATTCGTGTTTATTTGAAGACTGTATACAGCTAAAAAGCAGAACCTTTCTGAAAGAATATAATTATTGTGCTTTGACCGGGAGGAAACTAAACGGGAAAAAAGGCTAAAAAATTTAACTAAGTTAGCATTTAAGATAATAATTAAGATGGAGTAGTTGGACCCCAACAACAAATCCAAGAATTCAGGATGGTATATCTCTACTTCAGATTTGACTAAATTAGTAATTTTTTTACTGTTGTTTAGTACACACTATACTTTTAGTTAAATATAACATCTGGAATAAGAAATGGTCAAGTCTCTCATTGTACGTTTTTGGCCATCATGGTATCAACATTTGTGCACCCCTATTTGCTATAATTTTTCATGTACTTGCCGGTTATCGCAATTACATTTATTACATTATTTCAAAATAATTTTTTTTGTTTACATTGCTCAACTCGAAATAGTAAAAAATAAAAAAACATTGGGAAAATTTGAAATAAAAATAAAAATTTTAACTCATTAGAAGTTTTAAGCAGCTACATAATGATAACGATGGTCATTATGATGGTGGTAATGACAATGATAACATCTTTAATGATATGATAATTATAATGGTCATAATGGTAATTGAAATGATAGTGCTAATGATAATGATAATGATAATGATAATGATAATGATAATGATGAATGATAATGATAATGATAATGATAATGATAATGATAATGATAATGATAATGATAATGATAATGATAATGATAATGATAATGATAATGATAATGATAATGATAATGATAATGATAATGATAATGATAATGATAATGATAATGATAATGATAATGATAATGATAATGATAATGATAATGATAATGATAATGATAATGATAATGATAATGATAATGATAATGATAATGATAATGATAATGATAATGATAATGATAATGATAATGATAATGATAATGATAATGATAATGATAATGATAATGATAATGATAATGATAATGATAATGATAATGATAATGATAATGATAATGATAATGATAATGATAATGATAATGATAATGATAATGATAATGATAATGATAATGATAATGATAATGATAATGATAATGATAATGATAATGATAATGATAATGATAATGATAATGATAATGATAATGATAATGATAATGATAATGATAATGATAATGATAATGATAATGATAATGATAATGATAATGATAATGATAATGATAATGATAATGATAATGATAATGATAATGATAATGATAATGATAATGATAATGATAATGATAATGATAATGATAATGATAATGATAATGATAATGATAATGATAATGATAATGATATAATGATAATGATAATGATAATGATAATGATAATGATAATGATAATGATAATGATAATGATAATGATAATGATAATGATAATGATAATGATAATGATAATGATAATGATAATGATAATGATAATGATAATGATAATGATAATGATAATGATAATGATAATGATAATGATAATGATAATGATAATGATAATGATAATGATAATGATAATGATAATGATAATGATAATGATAATGATAATGATAATGATAATGATAATGATAATGATAATGATAATGATAATGATAATGATAATGATAATGATAATGATAATGATAATGATAATGATAATGATAATGATAATGATAATGATAATGATAATGATAATGATAATGATAATGATAATGATAATGATAATGATAATGATAATGATAATGATAATGATAATGATAATGATAATGATAATGATAATGATAATGATAATGATAATGATAATGATAATGATAATGATAATGATAATGATAATGATAATGATAATGATAATGATAATGATAATGATAATGATAATGATAATGATAATGATAATGATAATGATAATGATAATGATAATGATAATGATAATGATAATGATAATGATAATGATAATGATAATGATAATGATAATGATAATGATAATGATAATGATAATGATAATGATAATGATAATGATAATGATAATGATAATGATAATGATAATGATAATGATAATGATAATGATAATGATAATGATAATGATAATGATAATGATAATGATAATGATAATGATAATGATAATGATAATGATAATGATAATGATAATGATAATGATAATGATAATGATAATGATAATGATAATGATAATGATAATGATAATGATAATGATAATGATAATGATAATGATAATGATAATGATAATGATAATGATAATGATAATGATAATGATAATGATAATGATAATGATAATGATAATGATAATGATAATGATAATGATAATGATAATGATAATGATAATGATAATGATAATGATAATGATAATGATAATGATAATGATAATGATAATGATAATGATAATGATAATGATAATGATAATGATAATGATAATGATAATGATAATGATAATGATAATGATAATGATAATGATAATGATAATGATAATGATAATGATAATGATAATGATAATGATAATGATAATGATAATGATAATGATAATGATAATGATAATGATAATGATAATGATAATGATAATGATAATGATAATGATAATGATAATGATAATGATAATGATAATGATAATGATAATGATAATGATAATGATAATGATAATGATAATGATAATGATAATGATAATGATAATGATAATGATAATGATAATGATAATGATAATGATAATGATAATGATAATGATAATGATAATGATAATGATAATGATAATGATAATGATAATGATAATGATAATGATAATGATAATGATAATGATAATGATAATGATAATGATAATGATAATGATAATGATAATGATAATGATAATGATAATGATAATGATAATGATAATGATAATGATAATGATAATGATAATGATAATGATAATGATAATGATAATGATAATGATAATGATAATGATAATGATAATGATAATGATAATGATAATGATAATGATAATGATAATGATAATGATAATGATAATGATAATGATAATGATAATGATAATAATGATAATGATAATGATAATGATAATGATAATGATAATGATAATGATAATGATAATGATAATGATAATGATAATGATAATGATAATGATAATGATAATGATAATGATAATGATAATGATAATGATAATGATAATGATAATGATAATGATAATGATAATGATAATGATAATGATAATGATAATGATAATGATAATGATAATGATAATGATAATGATAATGATAATGATAATGATAATGATAATGATAATGATAATGATAATGATAATGATAATGATAATGATAATGATAATGATAATGATAATGATAATGATAATGATAATGATAATGATAATGATAATGATAATGATAATGATAATGATAATGATAATGATAATGATAATGATAATGATAATGATAATGATATGATGATATAACAAAAGTTGTGTAAAATTGTTTTATTTCATTATGAATTAAGCAGTTTCCGTTTTATTCATAATGAATTAAAACAGCTTTATAACAGGTTTATAACACAAAATCCAAACATTAACAAAATTTAATTGGTAAATAGAAAAACACAATAGTGACACAAACAGAATAAAAGAAAACGGGGACTTGATTACTTTTCACATTCAATAAAGAAAATTGTGTTTTAACAGCATATTTATAATTTTTGTAAAACTACTTAAACAATTGTATTGGGTGCATCACTAACCCAGAAGTGACAAAAAAAAGCATGATATTGCCAACAAAGCATAAGATAAAAAGCGTTTGATAACTAATGTTCTGGAATATTTAAAGACAGGCTTGTGGTGAACACAAAACTTTTAAGGCCTCTTTAACAGACCGTAAAAATCGTTCACTTATAGAACACTTAAAAACGTGTCATAAGTTTTTGTCAATGTGTGTATATAAATACTTAAAAATGGAAAAGAAACAGCTGTTTAAATCACAGTAATGGTTATAATAAATGTTCGAAATGTGTACGCTTTAAAAAAAGTATCCAAGAGGTTTAAGTAGTACTTTTTATCTAAGTATATAAAAATAATATAATCATTATATGTACATATTTTCAAATAAAAAATACAACATATTATATACAAAATTATTGACAAAAAAAGCTCCTATGGAGTATAAGTTATTTATGAAATAAATGCTATTTTATAAAAAGTCAACCTACAAGTTTTTCTTTCTCCTTGATTCAAAATAGACCAATGTAACCAAAATTTTTGCACACCAAAATAAAGTAACTGAAAATATCTTTTACCTGACATCTTTTTTTTTTGTTTATCAAAATTTCAAGATTCTACTCAGTTAAACATTGGAACTAAGTGGCCTACACTTCAGAAACTAGCCGTTGCTGATCCAAAGTTATTTTTAATTTTATCTAAGAATTACATATATACATGATCGTTTATCTATTTTATTATTGTACAACTGAGCGGTGCCAATCCATAAAAAATTTATATTTATGTGTCTATATCTGTATTTTGCCCAAGTAACTTTGTGGGCAATACAAATCCTCACTCAAAAATGAGCCGAATTGGATAAGTGGGCGTAGCACCTCCCATACAAAGGATGTATATCTTTGGAATATATTGGAAGGTTCTGAATTTGGTCTAATCAATTTAGAAGTCATTAGGGAAAAATATAATAATTTCAGGAAAAAAGTCTACATAAAATATCAAATAGAAATTTAAAAACAAAGAAAGCGAAACAATAGTTATCTTTGTTGATTTTTTCATATTTACAAGCATTACAATTGTGCACATAGTAATAATAAAAGAAGATGTAATTTGAATATTTATCCTCGAAAATGGCAAATCAAAATGGGGTATATATTTTAACAAAATTCAGTCGTGCTACTGTACAGACGATTATTAGAAATTATAACAACAACAATAGTACGGAAAATAAACCATGATCTGGCAGATATAAAAAGCTTAAGAGACGAGACTTTACCTGTATTGTGAAATTAGTCAATCAGAATCTGACAACGCTCTAAAATTGACGGAACACATTAAAAAATGTTTCAATTAAGTTGTTGCTCCACGAACAATAATAAAAGTTTTACATGACAATGTATTTCATAACAAAGTAGCGCGCAGGAAGCCACTACTTTTAGTAAAGAATCGTAAACTTCTTCCACAGTTTGCTAAAGCACATGTAGACAAGACTATGGATTTTTCAGTCGTGTTTTATTTTCCGATGAAAGCAATTATAACATTTTCGGAAGAGTTTGCCGTTCCAAAGTTTGGAAAAACGAAACATTGCAGTTGATTCAAAGAATATTATACCTACAGTCAAACATATTGGTAACGTTATGTTTTGTGGCGCCATGGCGTCGTTTGACTTTGTTCGGTGGTAATATTGACCGCAATCATTATGAAATCATATTGGAACAAGTTCTGAGGCATCTGTTAATAGCTCAAGCCTAGGATACCAATGGATATTCAAATAATATAACGGCTCTAAGAATACTCTTTCGAGACTGGCTTCTTTACTATGCTTCATAACAGATAAATTCACCACCCCAGCCACCAGACTTAAACCAAATACAGTTCATATGGGACCATTTTTACGAAAATATGGCATTAGTAACCGTAAAACATTAAAGACTGCCCTTTTTTGTGCATTGGCCGAAATAACACCCTCTATTACAGAGAATTTGGCTACATTAATGCCCCGTCGTCTTCAAGCGGTTATTGATGCGCAAGGTGTTTCAACCAAACATGAGAAGTAAAATTTTTATTTTTAGGGACATATACAATTTTTAAATAATAATAATTTTTTGTAAGCTGTATTTAGACTACTAGACTATGAATTTTTAATATTTTTTTATTGTTGTTTTTATTATGTAAAATAAACTTATTTATTAATGCCTTAAATATTAATATAAACATTTTTTAATTTTGCTCACAAACTTTCAAAAATCCCTAAATCAAAGGGTGTATGTAGACTTTTTTCCTTGACTTCCTTTTCCTTGAATGCAAACAAATTTAAGTACAAAAAAGAAAGGCAAAATGGCGTCAAAAGTACAATAACAAAATGACATACATACATATTAAACTGACAAGTAAACAATGTTTATGACTATATAAATAAACCACTGTAATTAATCCCATTAGAACACCCCAGCCTCGTGGAGCGATCAGCTTTACCGTCTTCTATATCTAACTTGGACACAGTGCAATTTCTTGCGGAAGTCTTCACCTCAACTCTTCGTACCAATCCTTCAACACCAGCAAAGGTACGAATGACCAATCCTCTCTGCCATTGATCTCTTGGAATATTCGGATCACACATAAAAACAAAATCTCCCACATTAATTGGAGCAACACGCTCCCACCATTTCACTCTTCGGGTTAACGTTGGTAAATACTCACTGACCCACCTTTTCTAAAAACAGTTCCGTAAACTTCTCACAACTCTCCACTGTTTTTTCACTCTAAAGAGTTGCCTAACTAGTGATTCAACTGATGGTGTGTTAGAAAAATTTCCCTTTTTAATTAAAAAATAATTAGGCGTAAGGGATTCTTCCTCACCAGAACTTATAGGAAAATGAGTTTACAGCAGTTTGCTGACGATGTTCTCAGCATCGATTAACAGAGAGTGTAGTACAAGTTTGTTCGGGGAGACCTTGGTCAGCGTATGCCTCAATACCTTTTTTACACATTGTACCATTACCAAATACCCCCTTCGGACGGATTGGCAGGACAATTGGAAGCCCAACCTAGAGCTGCAAAACTATCGATAGTCGGCCCACTCGATAGTTTCGATAGTTTGTGAAGCAACTATCGATACTATCGGATTCTTTTATGTTCTACAACAATAATATTAGACAACAATAATATTAGGCAACAATATTAGAATTTTAGTGAAAGGGAAGGAATAATAATAAATATACAGTGTTGAAACAAAAAATAAGGACATTTTATTTTTTCCAGGATGTATTAAAGTTTTACGTATTAAAGTATTTTGATGAAGTGCTCCAAAACTAAAGTAATTAATAAGATGCAGTGAAAGAAAACTGTAGAGACTATGGGAAGAAAGCGTATAACAACTGTCAGCTTTTAATTCGTATTTCAAAGATTAATCCCTTCAAGTCATCAAAAGCCTCAAAAATTAGCTTTTTCTCCTGTTTCAAGTCGCGCAATAAGAAATAAAACTTATGGAAGCTAGACTTATGGTAAGAGTCTTCGAAATGTATAATTTTTCAGAAAACGGAAGCAACACCTGCACCGTAACAATTAGAACAACATTATATGGTCTGACGAAACGAAGATTAATTTGTTTGGGCCAAATGCAAAATCGAATGTACGAACATATTTTAGTTACAATTCATACTTTATTTGTGTTTAATAAATAGAAATTTAAGAAACTGTTAAACTGTGTTCCTATGTAACTATAAAAGTTTACAGACGGTTAACAACCTGCGTCGAATAAATTTTTGAAAATTTGACTTTGACTACATTAAGTGGCTTCCGTATTTACTCTTAGAATTTGACGATAGTATCGATAGTAAAAAAAACTATCGATGGTCAGCCCAAAAAAAAAAACTATCGATAGGCCATACCATATCCATACCAATTAACAATTTTGGCACTATATTAGAGTAAGGTTCAACAGGTGAGGTTGAAGAATTTTTAAATAGTTTATCAATATCTTTTTGGGTAATTCTTTGCATGGGTAAATTCAAATTCGACACAGCAGACCGATTTTTAAGTAAGTGGCGAGTCTTTCTATGCTGAACGCTTACCTTAACGTTAAAAGATAGAGCTGTCTGTCCACCCAATCTCTGAATGTTTAAAGGACAGTTCTTTAAAACAGTTCATCAAAAATCGCATATATGGAAATTTTCCCTATACAATGTAACCGGCAGAAGCGTAAATAGCAAATTTTCATTACTTTCTGTAGTACTGCTGAGAACGTTACTTTGTGATACATTAACGGGTGTGATGCTTTCGTTAACAAATATTCTTTAAACACGGCTGAGTGCATTGGCATTGCATTGCATACATCTTTTTTACCTGTTTCCATAGATCCTGTACGCTCAAAATTAAAACTTTTCACAATAATAAAAATTGTGTGGACACTGGCACCTAGACCACTGTTCGCGATTTTCGGTGGCGTGTACCAAAACCTTGCGCTTATGCTCCCTTTTTTCAACTTCCCGAATCGCTGCATATTAAATTAGCTACATCACTGAGCCATTTGCTAAAATCAATTATGGTTGGGTAAGGTTGAATACCAACAGCAACTCTGGCCTCTCTTAACGTTTTGTTCATAAGGAGCTTTGCTACCAGTTCCTCCAATAGAGTTGGATTAGCAGTATGGTGCTGACCATTCACATGTTGTAAAAAGAACAAATTTTTTACTTTAGTGAAAAAGGCACCAATTTTACCAAACTGCTCTCAGTGATGTGAGGCAACTCTTTTGCTTCACGTAGGTGGCTATGGATAAGCTGCTCAGGACAACCGAATCGGAACTTAAGTTGCTCTATAACTGCGTTGATATTATCAGGGTGGATTAATAAAGATTTTATAACCTCCCTGGACTTTCCCCCTTGAGCTTTTATGCAGTCTCTGATTATTTTCTAGATTTGTATAGCCATACGCTGTAGTTGACTGGATGAAGGATGTTAAAAGGTCCAATCTTCTGGATCTCCAGCTCTTAAAATTTGTATGGTAGTACTTTGGTGATGTCGGCAAAGGTGTTTGCTGTAGGCAGCAGTTGACTTAATTCAGAATATGGCGTTAGTCTACTATTTTTGACTGGCGATATACGCATGTAGTTTGATGTTGATGGTGTTGATATTAAAGACATATTCGATGTCGTATTCTGAAGCGTTAGCTACTCTATTTTATTATTCGTCGTACGCGTTACTTGCCTAGGTGGTATAATGTTGTTGTTCGCGAAATGCTTATATTTTCGAGGTTATGACCTGAATTTTTCCTTGGATAGCTGTATGTAATTCTTGGCAATGACGATTGCTGTCACAAAGCTTCACCTGGATGTCTGAAAGTTGTTGTTGTATGGCAAACTTTTTCCGCATTTCTGTTACACTTCTTATAATTATTTTCTAAATTTCAAATATACATACATACATTCATAAAGCGTCATAAATCTGCGTTCAAGCAATTTAGTATACTTTAAGGTCTAATTCTAATGCGAAGGAGCAACAGATTTTTTTAAAATTGGTTTTAATTTACAGATAAACACCAAAATTATACATTTTATAATATACCTGCTTAAACCGAAGCACATAGTCAAAATGGGACACTTTATTCATTCATTTAATTTGCTTGCAGTCACAGCTAGAAGATATGTATCTTGGTACACTTTCAAACAAGATTCTACAAACTTGTGGTTGTCAATATAGTTCCTTCCTTTGGTTACTCCCTTTGTATTTTGCCAACAAAAGTTCGATAACATTTACGTTTAGAGATAAGGGAGGAATATACATTACTTTTGAGAACTTTACAGCAACTATTTCATACAATTAAGGCTTATCCTTAGAGTAATTTTCCTGGTAGAATATAGAGTAGGCTTTATTTAAATTTTTGACACTTTCCTAAAATATTTCTTTTGGAATATCAATGTGAATCTTCTTATTAATTGTTCCGTCTACAAAAAGAATTTTGGCAACCCCAGATGTAGACATTCAATCCCATATTATATAGGGAACAATCATGGTGCTTGACGGTTATCTTCTCTTTGCATTTGCATAGTCTGGCAATTATTAGCAACCTTAAACAATTTTATTACCAGAGCAAGTTTTATAAGCATTTTGCCATTAACTCCTTATTTTTGCTTATTTTTTATGCATGTTCCTTTTAATCATTTTTATGAACATTTTTATTTTCGAGTGTATTATGCCTAAATTCACTGTCATTAGTTAGCAAATAACAATAGTTTAGCTAAAAATATTTATTCCAGCACTTTGTTAATCATTGGTTAAGCCAACGAATGCCGCTGATTACCAATTAATTAGACAACACATGACATTGTCAGAAAATTACATTTGATACGAGTATTTAATTAATTTATTTTTTGTTTTTTTTTTTTATAAAAAAAAAATTTAAATGAATGGAGAAATTTAAAATATTGATTACTATATTATATTAAATGTGACACCGATGTTGGCAATATCTTTCGGTGCCAACAGAACCTAGAAAACGGTTCAAATTCAATTGCAGGTCATGTTTCAAGCTTGAGGTATGCGTGTTTGAATTTTCAATTTTTTTTAATATATTAAAGCTTAACCCTTTGACGACCATATGCAAGTATTTTTGACCGATGGATTTTAGTTTTTAAATTTGTCCAGGTAAACAGATAGCTCAAATACGTCAAAGACTATTTTTTGGAACAAGAAGAAAGTAGTTGAGGGCATATTCCTCCAACATTTTTCCAAACAATGGTCTTTATGCAAAAATAGGACGCAAGGGGAGGAGAATTTTAGATTCAGCCATTATATATCAAAAAATATGTGCACTGGAAAAGTTTGCGTAAACTTCGAGGTGCCTACAACTAATTAAATTATATTTGACAATTATGTTTGCCTATGAAAACCTCTACAACTACAACCATCAGAGTAAAATTTTGGATTCAAACGTTATTATTTATGTGAGTCAGAAACTGGGTACATACTATTATACTACATTTACACAGGAAAAAAACATTTTTTGAGCACGGTTTAGGTGAGGCTGTTGTCTAACAGTTATATGAAGTTAATGATGCATTTGATGTAAGTACATGCCGAAGAATTCCAGCGGATAAAGACAACAATGGGAGGAGTTGATCTAATGGATCAAAAAAAGTGTATTATATGTACAATCGTATAAATAAATAGCGTTGTTATACACATACGTTTGTTCTTTGAGCTTTCGAGTAAGGTGTTCTTAATAGCAATATTCAATTGAACGTGTTCTTTTGCTCCACGACGTACCGTGATTGATTTTGAATTTATAACGAACAAGACTAATAATAATACATTTTCGACATATATTGTATTTAAATTTACACAGTAGTTAAAAAAAATCTGATTTATATCCATTTTGCAATAGCCAATAGGCAACTATATTTGACAAGCAGGATGGGGTATTTAGAAAACAAATACTGATCTTCATAAATACTGTTATGTCATAGATTGCGATTGGTCGTCAAAGAAGACAAATAATTAATCAAGTGAATTGAATATTTTAATTAAATATGTTAATTGTATAAAGCTGCCGTTTTCTTACACTCTAAGTTTTAGTTTAACTAAAAACTGTGAATAAGAAGTATTAGTTTAACAATTGTTATCTTTTTAGTTTAGTAATAATTAATCAGAGGTTGTGAATTTGGGCATTAATAGATCTTACATCTAGAGATTTTAGCAGTTAGACTGCAATTAGATAAGAATAGAGTTATTCATAGATAAGTACCTAACTTTAAAATATAGATTGTGGTTTAAAAAGCAATGTAAAATGAAAATACTGATTAAATAAAATTAAATGAAATTAAACGCATGCTTGGACTTGTTTTTTTTCGAGCTTGCAATGTTTTTTCTTAAAGAAAATGTTTCTCTAAGTTATTCTCTTTCAGTATTTTGTTAATTAATACACAATGGCTCTAAAGCTTTCACCATTGACTACAACGTCCGTTTTTAAAGAAGTACTGACCAATGATTCAACAAGCCCACCAATCACACCAAAGAGTCAGTTTTTCTGGATGAACGGTGTATCTATTCAAACAAAAGTGAGCTTCATCGCTAAACAAAAGTGCGCGACACGTATTTCTAACAGAACCATGATTTTTAAATTTGCACAATTTGGAAGCGTTGTTCAGGCATCAGTCTATTCACGTTGAGATGCCAAACCCATCTAAATATAAATCACTTGACATCTGACAAAATGGCCGCCAGTTAAAAAGTGTTGCCATCTTGACATATGGTTATAGCTTTTGATATACTTGATTATACCTCTATAAAAACATCCGGTATATTTACAGTATCACAATAAAGTCTACATAGACGCCTCAAAAATTGACTTTACACAAAAATATATGGTTCTCACATTCAAACAAGTCCTCAACATAATCCAAATTTTTATAAATTACAATGATATTTTGTTTGTAACGATTTATATGAATATTTGGTCATTTTAAATTAAAAATTATTTCCACTAGTTACTAAAATTTTAAAATTAGGAAACAGGGGTTGTTCGAAACCTTTTTTTTTTTTTTTTTGTTTGAAAAACTTTTACACAAACTTTTATTGTTAAAATTGTCATTAAGTTTGTGCTCTTTAAAATCTAAAAAGGCATATTGATTCCAGCTTTTAATTACCAATATCTACGATAGGAATGTTAATTGATGATTTAATTGGATAATATTGTGCGTACTTTGCCTGAACTATTTGTAAAATTGTGTAGAATTCAACATCAAAATTTAAACTTTTTCTAATTCGACCAACACCTTCAAATATCAATGATTCTCAAACTGGTGTTCATTTGCCCCCAATCACTTTCAGAACAAGAAGAAATAGATTTTTAAGCTAATAAACCTATACATATGTATATATGTACATTAGGCTGGTCCTTATTTCCCCAAATCAAAATTTTTTAATGAGGATCCTCTCAGAATGCTCTTTTTAGTAAGAAAAGTATTCTTTGAAAATTTTAAATCGATATCTTAACTTTAACTCGTGCCACATTGAGGTACAACATTTCATATATAGGTATAAAGTTCATTACACCACATGCTCATTCTCATATGGGTGGCTTGCGAGAAGCTGCTGCCAAGAGCTTCAAATACCACTTTAAACGAGTCGCCCGTGCTTAAAAATTTACTTTGAAGAATTCGCCACTATTCGAAGGTGTCCTGAACTTTCGAACTCTGCAATATCGGAGAACGGACTTAACGGCTTTAACCCCTGGGGCCCCTTTACTAGTTTTACCAGAGCAGACGTTTCAAGAAATGTCTGTCATCAATCGATGAAAAAAGTTAACGGCAATTCACCATCATCATATGTGCTCTATACATATGTGCCAACTTTTTTAATTACGAGTTAACACTTCACACAAAAGAATATATTATTTTTCAAATTTAAAGTTTTAACTTCACTAATTGGAGAATGAGAAAGTATAATATACGGAGAAATTTAATTACGTTGCTGAAGTTAAACAGTGAGAAATATGCATATATATACCTACATGTATGTGTTTGGTTATGATGAGGCCCAAAGTTTGCTGAAAACCATTTTTTTTTAAAAGGTAGATTAAAAAAATACTTCAAAATGAAAAATAACCAAAATAAAAAAATACACATCTACACATCGATGAAAAAAAGCAATTTTGGTTAGAAATAACCAAAAACGGCAACATTGGTCGTCAAGGAAACAGCGACGGATGAACATGCATAGCGGGTGTATGCTGATTTTATTTTAACTGTATTATTTATTTATTTTTTCCGATAATACTTAAATTTTTCACAGAATATTAAGATTTTCATATTTTCAATACAAAATAAATTCTTTCAGATATTAATAATGCTAATTATCCTTTAAACTCAATTCTCTGAGTACAATTTTCATGTTTTACTAACACAACTACTTTTTATCTTTGAACAACACTGCTTTAGAGCTTTTACTAATGAAACAGAACACGTCCACAACGTCAAGCAAAAACGCTGTCAAAGAAAAAAAGATGGCTCATATTAAGGTCGGCTGCCGCAACTTTAAATACTGGCCTTTTTGTTTTTCCCAAAAAATGCATTAAATTCGCTGAAAGTACTGCAACACTACATACAGATTGTGAGAGCACAATTGAAAGAGTAAGAACAAACGCTGTCAAAATTAGATATATTCTATCTTACGACTGCTTTTTCCGACGATTTTTTATATCTATTTGTATGGAAAAAATCACAAATTATTGTGGGTCACAGAATTAGCTAATAAATTGTAAAATCACAAAATTGGCATATAAAATAGATCAATAATTGGTGCGCTATGACATTCGTGTGATCGTATCTTTATTCTACACATGAGATACAAAGCTCAACTTCGTGTTCGCAAATGCTTTTCCTGCACATAATGCATGTAGATTATGCGTTTAATGTAAGGACAGAGGTAACAAATTTTACGCTTTATGTGCTTTTTCAGCATTTTCGAGACATTCATATGGATTGTGTAATATAAAGGGCGGTCCAACGCTTGATGTTAGTTGTAAATAAAACAAAAAGGTTTCAGAGAATTATCTTAATATATTTTGCTATGATAGAAGGATCTATGACAATTGAAAAGATGTACTGGGGGACATCGTTCTATAATTTTAAATATGTTTCCATCCCCTCACATATGATCATTGTTGACCCTTTCATTTAATACTTGCCTTGTATTTTATATAAGAACCCAATATAATAAAGAGAGAGAGAAAGACTTCGTTTTTTATTTCTTTTAATTACAAATATATTTATGGGCTTGTGTGTATATTAATTTAAAGGGATGAATGAATTAGTATAAAGAAACATATGAAAAAAACATGAATATAAAAATATTGGTACTTATAAAATGCTCAAAATTATATAGGAGAATATACAAAGGTGAAAGGGAGAATACGAATATTATAAAATTATGAAATGTATATATATCTATATGTGAAGGGAATAAAATATTCTTAGGGAAACTGACCTTCCTGCAGATGTCCTGGTGAGGTGATCCGAGTGCTGGCTAAACGGCAACTGGCAACTTCATATTCACAGAAAACCTCAAGTTATTATTCTTTCTTAAAGAAAATAAAAAACTTTTGGAAAAGCACTGATTCACTGTTGGATGTGGAATATTCAACATACGCTGCAGCAAGGACAGTTATCAATAATAATAAAGATATTATATTTAGTAAATTCAAATTTGACATTAATTCAATATAATTTTAGATACAAAAAAGTGTTTATTTTGTCCAAAGCGACAACAATTATGTGCGAAGCAATATATCGGTCAAATGTCCGACACGGCTTCGGGTAACTCTATTGGTCGGCCCATATATTCAATGACTCAGACATAATTAAGTTTCAATGTCGTTAATGTGCCGAATCATTTCATCCTCTATTTCTGGAATTTTTTTGGGTTATTGACGTACACTTATTCTTTGAAATATCCCCAAAGAAAGAAGTCCAACGGTGTGAAATCACATGATCGTGGTGACCAATTAGCCATTGTTTCGTTGGCTGTGTGGCAAGTGGCATCATCCTCGGTAACTGCTCGGCCGATCTCATTTTTGAACTATTACGAACAACAGCAATGTATTCCGCAAAACGAACTGGGCGATCATGCACAGAGGTTTCCACATTTCCTACAGACCCGGTTTGCTGAAATTTGCGCAATTTGTTAAACACTGAAACAAAGAAGTGTCAAATTAAGTTGGACAAAAAACTTAACGTTAAAGTGTGTGTCATAATTAACATAGTGCATTATGGTTGGATCAGCCTTTATTTTGAATTTCTTTTTTTAATAGAAGTCTGCAAGGTGGGTGTTTTGAGTCTGCCTTCCAAGTAAGGAGCCACTAGAGATTCCTGAAGATCTTGTAAGAATTGTTTTCAGTTTTTGGGTTTTGACCTTTAAGAAATATATTATGCGAATATATGACGTAGCTGTTTACAAAGGTAATATTGATAATTCCGAAAAATAGAAACATTGGCCAGCTGTTGGTTTTTCGAGAAGACGAAACTTTGCCGCCTTTTGTCTGGTTGTAAAATTCCACTCTGTATCTTGAAGTTTGTCCACTACACAATCTTATCTATAATTTCAGAAGTAATGAATAGTTTAAAGCATTCAAGAGGATCTTCCATTCTTTGCATTCTTGTGTTGAACCCCTATCCGTATTGACATAGATCAAAGCTTGGTGATGTGATTTACCTTTTTAGTGCGACATTTATGAAAATTTTTCCGCGCAGATTAGGTTTTGAAAACTCTATAATATTCATGCAAAGCACATTGAGTGGGTGTTATCTCTATCTGAAAATTTTCCATCGTAAAGCCTCGACGACAGTAAAGAGTGGAACCATATGTACAGAAGCAATTAAAACCGTCTTTCTCATAATTTTGTAGAAATCTTTTGACGTCATCGTCTGTTAGTCATTTCTGAGAAGCCATTTTTTTAACAAAAAAATTTAAAATATTTTCTATAAACAATAATATATAATAATAAAAAGACAAAATTATTTCCCTATAAAGGTAGGATTGTCGTAATGCGCTAATAATTAGTCTATTTTATATGCTAATCGTGTGATTATACATTTATAGGCTCATACGCCAATTCACAATATTATTGTGCTTATTTATCCCAATCAAAAGCAAACCCTGGTGGGACAAACGTGTCAAATCTTTAAAGGCAATCATGCATTCATTATTATTGAAGAAGACAATACTCAACAATTTTTATTTTTTAATTGATTTCTTTCTGAAAAACACGTGTTTGTACGGTATTTATAATTTCCATCCCCTAAAATATGCATTTTTAATTATTTATTTGTAAATTGCATCACAACCATTTCTTTTTGTTTTATTTTTTTTATCAAGCGGACACACGATAATCAAAGCCGATGCAATTTTTGCTTTTTTAGAGAGCAAATCAGGATTAAATATAATTTGTAATTATATTCCAATTTAAATAAATAAATATTTTAGTGAATTAATTATTTTTTAATTTATTGAAATGTTTTCTCATATGCACCATCAATGGCCCTTCTTGTGAGCCAATCTCTGGTCCACACACTTATTTTTTTATTTTTTCACTAAATGTGCTCAATATAAATACATTTTAAAGAACGACCCATTTTGAACACCAAAAAAATTAATTTAATTTGCCACAACAGCTGATATAACAGAGTTGCCGTATGACGGCGTGGAGACAATCATGGTCAATACATCTTTTCGCGCCATCTTGAGACAATGCATTTTTTATAAAATAAGGCAACCGTTTATATACCGAATTTTTAATTGGGACAATTTTATTATTGTGCAATAAAAATTGTATCTGATTGGTGTATTTGAAGCAATCGTGTGATACCAGCTTAAAAATTAAAAGTCACACTAAAGTTACTCTTCGTCGATACGGAGAACAGTGCGTCGATACGATAAACATAGCACCAGATTTGACGATTTTTTAAACAAAATTTGCGAAGATGACGATTGACGTTTTTTTGGCTCTAAGGGACGATATTTGATATATGGACAATTGGCAGCTCTAAAAGTATGTGAGACAACTAACTTTCTACTTCTGATTTTTGCTTGCGCTCAATATTAATAAAGGGTAAGGTCTGAAACAGAATAAAGTAGTTGTAGTAGTAGCTGAAGCTGACGACGTAATGACCCATCAGTACAAAAGTTATTACATATGAAACACATCCGATAATAGTTAATGTCAAGAGGAAAAATTGAAATAAAATTTGTAAGCACATACAACTAGCATCCGATTTGGAAGAGTTTCATTCCCAATACATTGTAAAATTAAATGTACATTAGAAGTAAAAAAACATAGCACTAGTATCCGATTTGGATGGGTTTGTAATGCATTACATTGTTATTGTAGTTTCTATTATAAATTTTGTTTGTTTTTTTCTGCCATTTTTCCAATTATTGTTTTTAATTCTTCCTAATTAAAATGAAAAAAAAATGTTTTTAAAAGTGCTAGTGGACTAACCGTATGTGTAGTGTATGGAGCAGCCTATATGGAAGCGATTATGGCCTATAAACTGGATTTTCTTTATTTGCGATAAATAAATAAAATGAAACAAAAAATGTATTTGGCAATTAAAACCATTCCAACTTTCACTTACAATGTGTGTAGCATTGGACACATCCAACCTTCACTTACAATGACTGTAGTTTTGGATCCATCCAACCTTTATTTGCAATATAATGTCTGTATCGTCGGACCCACCCAACCTTCGCTTACAATGTCTGTCCCATTGGAGCCATCTGACGGCCTAGGCCATCGCTGTGTATATGAATTGTATACAGGCATTGGATGGGTCCTACTTACATCGTATGTGGGGTCGGATTGCTAATGTATGTGATAAAAATTTTGCTGGGAAGTAGTGTAGCAAAAAAAAAACAAAAAAATGTGAAGAGAATATTGAACCTTTCTATATAGTTGCCAAATAACCGCAACAAAAACAGAATTAACCAAGAATAATATACGACCTTTTAACAAAGTAAGCACCAAATTGTGTATGAAATGCATATTAAACCACATACAGTATTTCACATTATTATCTAAAAAAGAATTTGAAAGTGGAGTT
Source organism: Wohlfahrtia magnifica (assembly GCA_023159175.1). Lineage (NCBI taxonomy): Eukaryota > Metazoa > Arthropoda > Insecta > Diptera > Sarcophagidae > Wohlfahrtia > Wohlfahrtia magnifica. Next base: position 59,238 of record JAKWBJ010000324.1, on the reverse strand, counting down.
AATCGAATTGGCTAATGAGGTATTCTTTTGTACGTAGCTTCAAGCACGCATTAAAAATGTGTAATTTATTTTATGTACTATATGGGTACTGTAAATAAAAACGATTTTGTTGATGATTTTTCGAAACTGAAATGACGATATTTTTAAAATTTATCAGAAAAATTACAATTTTCTGCAAAAGCATTTGACAGCATTGCCCATAACCCTAACGGACAACAATAGAAGGAGCCGTCATAGATGAATTAAATTTCGTGCAGACATTTATTGGATCTTAGTATAGATATAAGCGAAATTTTGACAAAATAGCACAACGAACGCGCCCAGAACCCACATATACTTAAAACAAAACAAAAACTATCTTAAGGTATTTTATTTAATTTTTTTAATAAAAATGGTTTGAATGTGGCGGCATGTTCAGCGACAAAATTTTTCACGGGGTCCCGAAATGATTCCGAAAGTGTTTCCATCCTACGCAGGGTGATCGGTAAACTATCTTTGGCCGTAGATACTGTGTCTTTGGATCTGTGATTTGGCAAGAGATTTAGGGTTGAATTGCCGGACCGAAATTGTTGTCTAATCGCGCCTTAGTTCGGAGTGAGTTTGACCTAAACTAGTTTATCGATGGCTTCAAATGGAATGACTGTGTCGGTGCTGGTATTAATTGGCTAAACCGAAGCTTATCAATCCCACTAGGAAGATCACTGAGTGTCTTCCAGGCTGAGGCCATGACCATTGCTATATGTGCGAAGATCAACCTGGGCAGTGGTTTCAAGGGTAAAACCAATAATATATTCCCCGACAGCTAAGCTGCCTTAAGAGCACTTAGTTCGAATCATATGTCATCTAGACTGGTCAAATATTGCTACTATATACCTGGAGATATATTGGCCAGAAAAGGTTCCATGACAAGCTATATCGGTCCGGAAACTTGCTGTGCAACATTATTTATTCCTCAATCTAATCAAGGATTGAGAAATTGCCTGATACTTGCAGCAAAGGGGACTTCGCTACTCTAAGACGGCGATCAGTCCGTAATTTCAGCGTCACTCTGAGGCTTGCAAGTATGGCAGGCAGGACTTGAAACTCCTTACGGAGTTTCTTACGGGCCACTGTAGACTAAGAGCACATCTGAAAAGGGCGGCGGTCACAGATGTGAATGTTTGTAGACCCCCTGTGAATGTGGGGTCTTGGTATAGTTTCACTGGGTGACAAATCCACCATTATGGTTTCAGATCTGCTGGTGTTCATTACGAAAGCAGAATATCTGCTAAACAAACTGTAGACCAGTAGAGACACAATTAGGGTAGCCATATGTACTATTTTCAGCAGTACGCGTACTTTTTAATCAATGTACTGTTTTCTGCATAAAACCTATAATAGTGTGTTAAAGTACTTTTTTTAGCTTTTTATACTTGTTTTTTTGTGTTAAATTTCTTAATAAAAATAGAGGTTCTTTAGTCTAGAAAAAAACAAAGTTTGAAACAACCAGAGAAAAACATATTTACAACTCCATTTTAGAGCCCTTCCTTTACCGATTTTATCAATCTAAGATTGACAGAGTAATTCTGTAATTTTCTTTTACTTTTTTCCACAATAAACAATTTATGTTTACAAGTTGACTGCAATAAAAATAATGCAATTAAATGATTGGCAAACAATAACGTTTTATGGCATTAGCTTCTAAGAAAAAGATTACAATAATTAAAATTTGGATTAACGTTTTATTGCGGGATTTTTATTAAAGGAATTTCAAAAAATTTGCTCAGTTTTCATTACGAATATGCAACAATATTTTATTGCAGCATATCAAAATATTCTTTTCAAAATTCATTCTTTATTTCCTTTTTAAAACGTACATAATAAAATAAAGTCAGTGTAAAAACTGATTTGTTTACGTACTTGTACTCCTATTGAGTTGTAGAAAACAGCTTATAACACTTCTTTAATATTAATTCTACATATACATATATGTATTTATTTTGTACTACTTTCTCCGTTAAATAAAAAACGAATAACTTTAAAATAATTTTTATTTCAAATTTTACATTCTATTGGTATTACTAATCTGTTTTTTGCTGCTCAAGAAAATACAAATTAGCATGGCGTAATTATTAAAGTGCATGCGGATCTGTAACAGTTTAAACAATAAGAAGAACATCAATAATGTCTTTGTGTTTTTCGTCAACTACAGCTGAAGAAAAATAGGGTTACCATATGATCTGTTTTATCAGCACATGCACTGCGTTCTCCATGGACGTGATGTATTTTTCAAAGCAAACTGTCAAAATACATATTTATCATAGTTTTGGAATTTAATTTAGAATTGTCAGCTAACATTATTAATTCTTTAAGAAAGAAGCTGGTTATTTAAAATTAGATAACATAACGAGTGTATTTGTGGATAAATGTATTTTTGGTATTACACCGTATTTAAATATCTATATAAAAATATTCTAATTGCAAATATTTACCATATGAATTTAACTGTGCAAGGAAATACAAACATTTATGAAGAAGCCATCTGTATTTTATTAATGCTTTATTTAGAGAAAGAGCTTATTCCACTTTAATTTCATTATGATCTAATACCGAAGAGCGTTTTGAAATTAAGGTTAATAAATTCGCAAAGTTGAGTGTATTCAACTTAGGTTCTGATATTTCATTTAATGATTTTCCATATGTAGCCAAGATGTTTTTAATTAAAAATATTGATATAAATATACTTATTGATCAGTATTTATCAGAAATTTTATCAAATCAGTTCAAAAAAAGCTGGAAGTTTAAAAAATTTAAAGAATTTGGAGGGTCTAGTGCGTGCCGCTGTGGTATAGTAGGTAAGACAGCCGCCTGCTAAACAAGAGGTGCACGGTACAATACCAGGCTAGACTATCCGATAATTTTCAACAGTGGTATCACCTTGCGGTATTTTTTAAAATATTGAATTGGACATATTTTTTAGGAAAATTTTTTGCCCATATGTATATCAATACCTACTATGTAGCCATTCTTTAACATATTTTATTGCATCGATTTTTTAGGAAGATTTTGTTTAAAAAATGATTCTTCTTTAAAAATAAAATATTTTTTAAAACGTGTTTTCCAAAATTTCACTATTAATAATTACGAATATGTACGAAGTTTTACAATTAATTTTCAATTAATAACAACTTGTAAAATTATTCGTTTCATAAATGCGTTATCGCTTTTTTAAAAAATACCTTTGAATACATTCGCCCCTTAATAAATTCAAGTCAGTTATTTTTGACAACTAAACTGGTGAAAGTGTTGTAGTTGTAGACTTGCGGTCAACTTGTTAGATTTATCTTGAACGTGTGTATTCTAATTCCGCCATCTTGCAACACCGCTGCTCGTTGTCGACTATGTGCTTAATGCTTGTAACAGAGTCGCAGATTTCGTTCGTTATTGTGAACTTCCTTGTTAGCAATAGCGAAGCAGTTTTTTATAAGGTACGCAATATATTTTTTGCTTTAAAACAGATCTTTTTTCCATAAATAATTTTAAAATTTTCTAGATTATAATATGTAATCCCCCCAAGCCCTGTATGACCAGATGGGAATCTTAGATAAAAGCTTAGATTTACTACAGCGATTTTTTTCTCAAATTCGGACGGTTCTTAATGAACTTTATAATGAAGAGAATGAGTCTTATTGTAACGCGAAATTGTTATTTGAAAATCCATATGTAAAAGCTGATTTAGCTACATTAAAAATTATTTTTGAATAATTACCAATTTCAAATAATTAGCAAAGTATAGTCAAACTAGAAACTAGCGAAATTCCTCTTCATAAAAGCTTATTCGTCGTAGAACTCAAAACAAAAATGTAGATCATACAAAATTATATATTAACTGAAAAGTTCGTTTTTACACTTGGCAGAACGAGCGGCAGAAATTTTTAAATTCTCTTTTGTCCTTGCCTAATGCTTTCACACTTGAATTAATTATCATTATTATTATCATCATATCGACCAGGTACTATTGCAGAACACTGCATCCAATGGGATTTATCGTGCCTAGGGTAGCCAGATATTTAATTGACAAAAAGTTACATTGAGAAAAAATGAGCAGTACAATTAATAAAAAAGTGCATTGTGTTTTTAAATGCAAACGCCTTAGAAATTTATTAAAAATATGGAATAACAATTAGTTCAACAAAGAATATAGAATTGCGATCATATGAAATTGTAATTCCATCGAATACTTAGTCAGAATGTTGACGAACGGTTACATTGAGGCATATAGGACGATAAAAGCGTAACCACCACTGTATATAAATATTTATGGAAACATTTTCTTTTATGTCCATATTTCTTAAAAAATTATTTAAAAACAAAGTGTAAGAGATGTTAAGATATTTTAATAATCAAATCTGATGAAATAAAAAACAAATATTTTTATAAAAAAGGTGATTACGCTTATTCTGCCAAATATTTTCCTCAATGTGACCGTACCTTTAGCTGAAGTTTTACACAATTTTACCACATATAAAATTTTAATCCATATTGCTCTGTCAATCTTAGATTGATAAAATCGGAAAAAGAAAGTGTCATATGGGCTCTAAAATGGCGCCGTAAATATGTTTTTTTTAATATTTCAAACTATTTTTTTCTCGACTAATAAACATTTATTTTTATTGTAAACGTTAAACACAAAAAAAGTACAAAAATCAAAAAAGTACCTTAGCAAATTTTTGTAGGTTTTATACAGAAAGCAGTGCATTGATTATAAAAGTACGGGTACTGCTGATAACAGTACGTCTGGCTACCCTTATTGTGTCTCTTCTGGTCTATAGTTTGTTCAGCAGATCTGCTGCTTTCTTAATGAACACCAGCAGATCTGAAACCATAATGGTGGATATATCACCCAGTGAGACCCTATGTCTACCTAAATATTATCACCTAAAGTTTTAAAGAACCCCACATTCCCACGTTATATGTTCCGCTGTAGGTATACCAGTTTAGATCAAACTCGCTACGAACTAAGCCTCCATAAGACCAACAACCCCAGTCCGAGAATTCAACTTCTAATCTCCTGCCAAAGCATAGATCAAAAGGCAAAACATGCAGGAAGATAGTTTTCTCCGACCACCCTGCGTAGAATGGAAACACTTCCCGACGCATTTTGTGACCCTTTGGCGAAAAATTTTGTCGCCGAATATGCCGCCACCTTCATTACATATCTGTGAAGCGATGTTAAACCAATCAAGATCTCTAAGGCCGTTGTTGGACATATTATTGTTGCCCTAGTTATACCGAGGCAGGTGAGTCTCTGTACCGTGCCTTATGTATTCATGCTGGTACTTCCTCAGCTTTTCTTCAACAAACTATCTGCGCTAAGTGATAATGAGCCGAATAATAGCGGTATATATCCTTAGTTTCATTCTCGGCGAAAGACCCCATGTCTTACCGTAAGAAGGGCGGCTTGCCCAGATGACTCTTATCAGCTTATTTTGGACCGCACCAATATTCAAGTCCTAACTAAGCCTCCTATCGAGAGTGACATCTAGATACTTAACCACCTCAGAAAATTTGATGGTGGTATCTATAAAAGAAATACAGTCACATGATAACTCCTGGGTGCACCAATTTAAAACCTTTCTCAGAGCCGTTCTCATTAGGTCACACAACGTACTCTCATATTTCCCACTTACTGTTATAACCAGGTCATCATCATAATCAATTAAACTGACACCCGTATGAGCCAATTTGAGCTATTAACTACTACCGTCCATAACAATGAAGAAAGTACTCCACCCTGAGATCAACCTTTGGCACCATACCACCAAGAGACGATCTGATGATCCTGCATGAGACTGATCCAAGCTATAATTGTCTTTTCCATCCCTTTTTGATCCAACGACCTAGAAAAAGAGTCAAAGCCTGTATTGTCAAAGGGGCCCTGAACATCTAAGAAGGCACAAACATTCACTTCCCTATCAGATAACGTCTTTTCAATACTACACAGAAGACACAAAACGGTACCCTCAGCGGACCCTTTAAGTACGCGAACTTATTCGGGTGAATATAGCATTTCACAAGGTACCTCACTCTTATATAAACATCAATCAGTCTTTCCATCATCTTCAAAAGAAAGGATTAGAGACTAATGTATGTACGATTTGGGAAGATCACTAGGCTTACCTCCCTTCAGTAGAAAATGAGTGTGACCTCCAGCCACTTTTGTGGGACATAACCCAAACCAAAGCTGGCCAAAATTCACTAACAATTTTGATAGGATTATGTCACAACTCCTTTGCAAAAAACTGTGAATATCCCATTCCTACCTGGTTCTTTGTAAGATTTGAGTTTGAGTAATTTCGCTATTGTACTCCGTGAGGTTAGCACTATAAGTCTGGCAGTCGCCTGTGCGCTTTGCTCTATTGAAATGCCTCTTTACCGTTATTCTCAATTTTGCCGAAGCCATTCCACAATGGAACCTTACGTTTGGCAAAATGATCACTAGTTGACTTAAGTTGACTTGCTTCCAGATTTAGTTCACCAATAAAATTTACTGAGGCAGGTAGCCATTCAACTCCCCTTGTCATTTTCTCCCTCAAAGAGGTCCAGTCCACCTTTCTTGACAACACTGGTTGTTGGTCCTATCAACATTTACGAAATTAATTATATAATGCATAAGATCGAATAGGGATACCTCGTCCGACACAGACAGTCCCTTGTAAGATTGGACGAATATGTTTCGCACAATGCGATATCGTAATGCGTTAATAATTGTGCGTCTGCTACCTTTACAGCTACATTGTTGCTCACTAAGAAATTTAAAAGGTACTCATCTTGCTGTTCGTGCTGCCCCTTATCAAATGATGGAGTTTGCGTCACAGTCAATAATGTAGTTCTGTAGTTCCAAGGATAAGAAATATTCCACATTCACTGGAAAGTAACCCGAGGCACACATAACGTCCTTAACACCTACTCTTGTGGCAAATCGCACACTGATAGTCGCCAATTTCCTAGTGATGAACTCTGTAATGATAAAGGAGGTTAGCTTGGTATTTACCACAATAACAGCACGTGGTCTTCCGCCAAGTGCGTACATCAACTTACACTGCGAAAGGGGTCATGCATGATAAACCATAGAAATGTTGGCTTAAAACGCTAAACAAGATTAAAAATAACTTATATTTATTTTAATAAAAAGGAAAAAATATGAATGTATTTACACACTCTTCCCAAGTAAATTATTGCTTTTTAAATTATAGGCGTGAAAGAGTGTAACTTAAAGTATTGTCAACACAAATATACCATATAGATATCTGTTACAATGGATATAAATGAGAGAATGAGTGTAACAAATATTGTATGGTTTTGCTATTGCATACGCACTATACTATATCATAAGTATTTTTAAAATATTATTGGTGAAGTAAATATACAAGCAAAGACTGTAAATACACAAAGATATCGCACTCAGTACATATGAAATTGACAAAAAATTTTGAGCTTATGATGAGGTGGGTAAGTAAAGAGGAAAGCAAAAACTTCGTGTTTATATTCAAGACATGCATAGGTAAAACTGTTCGTATTTATTGTGTTAATTTTCAGTTAATTTAGTTTTTAAACGGTTTGTATAACTGCAATTTCACTTTTTTCTAATTTATATTATTTCCAATTTATCTTTTCTGTTTCACAAATAAATATTGAATGACGAAAAACTCTATTTGATTTTTTTATTAAAAAAGCGTCTTGTTCGGATTTTCCAACCATAAAAATAAAATACATAACATACTATATGTTCTTATTATTCAAATATTTTTTGCCCATAGCCATAAAAAACCTTCGCCAAAGTTCGGAAAGTGAAGTACATAAGCAGTACAAAAAAAAAAAACAGCAAATGTCTTTTGTGTGGGATTTTCTCAACCATAAAAATTTCCATATTATTGGGATATTTTTTAATACCAAGAACCATAAAAAATTACGCTAAGCTAAGCTTGCTAAACTTAGGTCAGCACTCTTTAAACACTAATTTGTGTCAACGATTGAAAGTTTGTTGACCTGAACTTAGAAAACCTTAGACACTTGCTAGATTTTCATAATGAATTTGCCCGTACGTTTTTACTACTTTTAAAATAGTAAATTAAGCAAGTAATTATCGGCAAATACGTATATACTTACGATTCTACAATAGCTAAATTGTGGCGCAACTACATGGTCAAAAACTTCGTGCATATTCTAGATAGAATATAATGCAATACAACCTAGTTGGTCTTAAAGACTACACAAGTCCATACAACGTGCTGATAGGTAAATAAACAAAGGCTGTGATAATAATATATCCTTTCTCTTGCATCATTTTAACAATTTAAAAAATATTTTAAGCCTTTTTCAGACTTCATCCTAGCTTACCCAGAAAGACAGGCCATCAAAATGTGCGAGAAAAAACAACTCACGCAACAATCAGCCGCTACAAAAAACCAAGATTTAGATTTTTTATACACATACATATATATTTTTATATTTAAGATGTTTTTATTTAATTTAATTTAATTTAATTTTCCTTTTTTAATATTTAAGATGTTTTTTTAGTTATAAAATGAAAAATAAATTTTGATTAGGTTATATAAAAACTAGTATACGATTCGAATCAAAATACCTATTCCGAAAGTGGTGCAGAATGAAGTTGTTTGAAACTACTTAACAACCTTAGTGAAATAAACTAGTATAATAAATATAAGCAGCAAAATACTAGTATAAAAGAGGTAATATTTGCACTAGTTTACAGTAAACTAGTTTTTTAACTAGTATGTTTCTATACGCAAATGCAACTAGTTGGAGCCCTATGACAACCCAATGTAAAATCGATAGTTGCCTGTATGAAAAAAGGACAGATATGCAACCAGGTCGAAGACAAAAATAATTAGTATATATCTAACCTTGTACTAGTTACTTTATCTGCAGGCTAGAATAAACTTTTCCTATGTGTTTTTCATTTTACACAAAGTTCTCTAATGAAAATTTCCTATCAAATACAATAGCTAAATTTTCTACAAACAAATATTTTCATTAATAACATAATTTTGTTTTTGTTTTTCAAAGTAAGTTCTAAAGTTCTATGAACTCTTTATAATATAGGCTTTAATTAATTGATCTATGATCATTTAAAATAATAATAATTAAAATTAATGAAGTCAAGAACTTCATCATTAACTACTTCCCCTTTAAAATTCAAACGTCCACGTCTATAAAATTTAACGTACAATGTGAACAAGTAAGAAAGTATTAAACAATTGTTTCTGCATAAACATAAAGAGCAAAATGAACATTTATATAATAATTATAATAATTATATAATAATAATTTGTTACCTAAACGTTTGTTGACTTCAACTTATACCTTATCACCGGGACTATATTTCTTATTAACGCTATTCTTATTATGGTATCTTAAGTCATATTTCTGTTTAGCTAAGACTTTTGAGTAAATTTTCTATCTGAGATCCTCCGAAATATTCTGAATAATGTACGGAGGTCTCATTTCGATAGTCGAATGAATTGTATTGTTATATTTTAATGTAGCGAGTAGTATAAGGTCTATTAGATCTGTTGAGCTGCTGTCTAGTTTGACACATCTTGTGATTTCTGTCAATGTACTACGGAAGTATTCCACTTGAAACTTGGATGAACTGTGAAGAGGTGGAATTGCATGAATTTCGGCTCCAAAATAATTTTTTACGAGTGTCTTTATTGTTACTGAATTTAGGGTTCTCATTGTCTAATACTATTACTTTTATGTTTCCATAAATATTTAATATCGGTTTGACATCGATGATAGCTCTTGACGCTATGGGTTTAACGACAGCAAATTTTGAAAATTTATCCAAGTATGTTAAAAGAACTGTTTGCTTGTGTTATATCTACATGAAGTATTTCTCCCGTAGAAGTTGGTATCGGAGTCTCCAATATTGGGTGTTTGTGAGTGTGTCTTGAATATTAATCTTCTTGATAAATTTTACATGTAGATATAATGTGCTTTAATTGTTTTCTCATATCAGAAAAATAGTAGTATTGAAGAATTTGTCGAATGTTCTCCTTTATAGATCGCTTTGCTTTGTTATGCTTATTGTTAAGAATTTCTAGCTGATCAATATGATTAAAAATATCACCTACGTATTTTTACAGTAGCAGAATTTTACCGATAGATAATTAGAAATCAGGAAATGTTGAATTTGGGCTAAGATATATAAATCACAATGAATTACGTTTACAACTTTAGGATTTATGGCAAAATTAATTGAATTAATTACACTTTTGACATCTTTATATGAAATTCATTGCGAATACGGTCCTTAAAAATAATTTTCGTTTTTTTTTTTTTATATTGTCCGCTGGGAATGATGGAAGCCACTTTTCAAATCCTTTCCAAGGTTTGATAAAATAATAGAAGGATCTGGAATGGGATACTTATCACAAATTGTCTTTGAATTTAATTTTGAAAAATCAATTATAAAATGCTTATGGGGTTTACCATGTTCATCTGTATTTTTCTTATCTACTACACAAACTGGGCTATTGTAGGGTGAAAGCGAAGGTCTAATAATACCGTCTCTTAGAAGTTTTTCAACTTTTTCATTCACAAATTCGATCATAGGGATTGGATAAGCCTGATATCTTGATACACCGATTCGTCATCTTCTGTCCTAATTGTTGCTAAGATATTAGTTGTATATGATAGATCTTCATTTCACTTTGCACTTCTGCATTTTTATTATAAACGTTATAAAATTATTTTTCGATATTTTTTGGAATAGACTAAAATGCTAAATTGTTAAGTGATTCCACATTTAAATATTTCAGTTGTTCATATCCTTATCAAAGACGTAACTATCTTTACCTGCATCTATTACACCATTAATTCGTTTTAAAAACCTAAACCCCAAAATACCATCGAATATTGGTAAATTTTGTAGCAAAAAGAAGGTTTTTGTTTACCAAATAAGTTAACAAGAGTCGCATGATCAATTCGATCAATTCACAAAAAAAGATTTATATAGTCTTTTACACCTTTTAAATTTTTATGATTTTTGATATAGCTTTTAGTCGATACAGTATCAATTAAAAGTTTTATATTTTTTTCTCCTAATGTTTTCTCAATGTAGAGGAGAATTGAGCTTCACATTAAAAGTTCATATAATTTCCAAAGGGTAAATCTATTTTGCATACTTTCATCTTCTCTTACAATGATACCTAAGTGGTTGATCTGTTGCATTTTGTCTGCTCGAATTAAAATTTCTTTTTGCGTTCGTCAAATATGCCATGAAATTCTGTCCTTGTTTGATCTATTGCTTGTATAACAGTCGTGCTTAAAAGTATTTGTAAAGTCTCCTGATTCATTTCTCGCGTTCTATTAATTCGTCACTAATAGCAAATTTCCTAAGTAATTCTAAGGTTTCGTTGAATTCCTCAAAAAATCCCTTCACAAAAGTCATAAATTTCTTGAAGTATATATTATTATTTTGTCTGGAAAATTTTCTTTTTTAGTTTTCTAATTTAAATTAGCTGGTCCCTTCTTTCCTTTTGTTTCTTTTTTATACAAAACTTCTTGATTGAGTTATTTTTTGTATTGATAATCTTATTTCACGTTGGTCTCCAATTAATTTTTATTTATTATTATTTATTTATATTATCTATTTTATTTTAATTAAAACAGTTTTATTTTTTAAATCATAAATTTTATTTTAATTTATAATGGTATTTGTAAATTTATTGTATTTGTCAAGGCACATTTAAAGCTAGGATCACACGATTGGCTCAAATGTACCAATATAACGCAATTTAAATCGCCTTTATTCGCGCTCAATATCAAATATAAAAATCTATTCTGCGAAAAAAATTTTAAAATTTAAATATTGGTACGTATTGCCAACTTCGATTGCCGCACTAAAACATAATATATATTGGTGCATTTTTTATCTCTTTGTTGCCTCATTAGTACCTTTTGTGCGGTACACGAGAGCCATACCAATAATTGTTGCATTGCGATAATCGTGTGACCCCAGCTTAAAGGTAGGATCACCAATTATTAGTGTATTTTATATGCCAATCGTATGATTATACAATTTATTGGCTCATACGGCAACTCACAATATTATTGTGCTTATTCATGTCAATCAAATGCAGCAATGGTGCGATAGTCGTATAATCGGCAATCATATACCAATGTAAATTCCAAAAATACACCAATATTTATTGTATTCTTGTGTGGCTATTGAGGAAGACAATAATCGCCAAATTTTTTTTTTATTGATTTCTTTCTGAAAAAACACGAGCATACGGAATTTATAATTGTCATCCCTTAAAATATGCACTTTTTTAATTACTTATATGTAAATTGCGTCACTAGCTTTCACCATTTCTTTTTTTCATTATTTTTACTTTCTTATCAAGCGGACTCCGGATAATCAAAGCCGATGCAATTTTCATTTTTTAGAGTACAAATCATCTTTACTTTCGAGAATTAAATATAGTTTTTAATTATATCAAATTTAATTAAATAAATATTTAAGTGTTTTATTTTTTTTTTAATTTATTTAAATGTTTTCTCATATGCACTATCAGTGGTCCTTCTTGTGAGCTAATCTCTGACCCACACACTTCTTCTTTTCTTTTTTTGTATTTCTTTTTATTTATTTGTTCACTAAATGACCTCCATATAAATAAAAAGGACGCTATTTTCTTTTATTTAAAGAACGAACCATTTTGAACAACAACAACAAAAATAAATATACTACAACAGCTGATTCATAGAGTTGCCGTAAACTAGAACAATCGTGTGACAGCGTCTTTACAATCATTGTTAATACATCGTTTCGCGCCATCTTATGATAATAAATTTTGTATAATATAAGATAACCGTGTGAATATAGAACATTTAATTTGGACAATTTCATTATTGTGCGCCAATTTGTCACAATAAAAATTGTATCAGATTGGTGTATTTGAGTCAACCGTGTGATCCTAGTTTAAGAAAGTGGGGTTGCCGGTTAGCCTAACTGTTTTTTTCTATGTAATGCAGTAATTCTTCATCGCCAATAGTTTTATTTAGTTTACACCTAACCTTGATGTTGCATGATTTATTGCACGGTATTGTTCGGAACGTAAGTAAAGTGTACGAACAGGCTTAGGTGTACTTTATTATAAATATTAAAGGTTTTTTACTTTAAGCCTAATCCTCCTGAAAAAATGCTCTCATTTTGCCCGAAAAAAAATGTTTTTTCGCAACTCAGTTATGAATAACTCCGAAACTGTTGAAAATGCAAGAAAATTTTATTCTGATGATTTATAGGAAATTTTGTTCCTAAACATTTGTTTGTGTTAAAATCAGTCATTTTCAAGTTATGATGAGATATGTTGACATAGCTACCATATTTTGGGCGAAAACTTTGCCACACACATATAAAAAATTTGAGCCAGATGGAAAAAACTGATAACGGATTTGAATTCAGCGCATCGAAATGTTTATATACCATACAGTTTTATTAAAAGGCTTTGCTAGTACATAAGTATTTTATTGGAACATTTTGTTGTAAACATTTTTGCTTATACTCGTATGTAATTATATTCATAGCATTTCTCAACATATGCATATTTTTTACCATTATTTTCAGAAACAATGAATATCCACTAGAAATGAATATTAAAAAGGATAGCAAATCAAATCCCAAAGTTACGTTTTTCTCTGATGATTTCAATGGTAAGTACTAATATAAATTTTTATGAATTGTTTTTTATGAATAAATTGGTACAGATTCAAAATTTATAAACATAAATAATTAAGAGTGATGTAAAATAAATATATAGAACTTTATTAGCTTTAAACAAAAGGGACGTATTTGAAAAATACGGGATAAAATTTTATTTAAATAATCTTTTTTATATATACATATGCTATATACGTATGTCTCCTTATCTCGTTTTGATATTCTGAACTGAGAGCTAAGTAATATTATTTTCAATGAATAAATTGACCTTTTCATCCATCGAGCTTGGTGCAAGACGTCTGGTAGCCGAATTTTAAGTATATACTCGTTATCTTCTCGAAGAAATATTATTGACAACTCGATCAGTTCTCGATAGTCTCCTCTAATACTGTCTTTAGTCGGCTCTGATCGGTAAAATTGTACAAGTTTATCACTTTCTGCAACATATAGAAGCGATAACATTTCTGTGTAGCCTTGAATTTTGTTGGGATCAACATTTATTCTATTTTCTCGAAGGTTTTTAAACAGTGTGATATCATGGCTTGAAGTCATTTGACTGATTATTGTCTCTAACGCACATTTTAATACCAACTTATAGGCATGATGGCGACAAGCAGTTGTATCGCAACAGAAAATCTGTACACTATCTTCAAGATCCCAGTCAATTATATTCTACACTGCCTCTACTTGTTCTCTTTCTGAGGAAAATATCTAATGGTAAACGTTCTTCTTTAGAAGAATGTGCTTAAATTCATCGCATGTTTAAAGACTAAAGCAAAAACTTGATTCCACAGTATGTGTGTATACACTTTTTTGACGCTGCCTGTATGGTTGATGTTTATTGGCCCAGTAGTAGCGAGGTGCCTCTTAGATAACGAAACAATTTTTGACTTCTTATGCTTTACAATTTTTCAGCATGTTTTTGAAGCTTCTTGCTAATTTCTTATATCTAATTTAATATGCCGTATTTCTTAAACACTTTATGCATCATCAAACCAATATAAGTAACTCAAAAAAAATTTTTTAAAGTTAAATGAAAAACTTCGAAGCTAAATCGATACAAAAGAGTTATATTTATATCAAAAGAGCTAATATGGTCACACTGCCTGTGTGGCAATTTTTAAAAGAACGCTAATGGTAGATGGTAGATATTTCTTGATATAAAGGGCTGTTTTACTTACATGTCAGTTAGTTATCGTTTGGCTATCGTAAGATAAAGACGTGTTAAAGCGGAAATAAAAGTGTTGTATAAGCGAATATTAAGTTGTTGTAAGCTGTATAAAAGTTGTTGTGTAGTAAATAAAAATATAACAGTAAAACAAAAAAAGCAAATTAAACGAACTCAAACGTTTTAAAAAGGTTAAAACGTAACATTGGTGTCAGAAGTGGGATTACGTATACTACAAAAACGTCTGTTAGAGGAAATTCAGAGACGTGGTATAGACATGTGTTGCTGCAACCATAAGCAGTTTGGACATCAATACAATGCTTGCAGGTATGATGAAACAGATGCAAGAGCAAAACCAGAACTTTCTAGCCAGTAGTGAAAAGAAACTTGAAGAGACTTCTAATAAGGTGCGAGAAACATCTAGAGCTGATAATAAACTGATGTCGGCGCAGGTAAAAGAAACATCTAGAGCTGATAATGAAAAGCTTATGAAAAAATTAATGTAGTAGCTGAGGCACAAGAAACTTCTATAGCTGAAAACCTGAACTTTCTAGCTAAAATTGAAACGAAACTTGAGAAAACTTCTATTGAGCTACTAGAAATCTGTAGAGACGATCAACATCCTCCAGTGCCAAAAACAAGAACCATTGCGTATTATACCAGAAGTTTCCAGCAGAATAAAAACACCTTGCTTTGATGGTAGCTCTCCCATATCTGTATTCAAATTTCAGTTCGATACTATAGCCAACAGAAGCGGATGGGACGATGAAGATAAGGCTCTAGAATTAATTTTGACTTTAAGAGGTGCTGCAGTGGAAATTCTAGAAACCATGCCAGCCAGCTGCAGAAACAAATACAGTGAATTGGTGATGGCGCTATAACGTAAATTCGGCGATGGACATAAACGAGAGCAGTATCGTATGGAATTAAAGTGCCGAACGCAAAAGTCTAATGAATCATTACAACCCATTGCAATGGAAATCGGTTTGTGCAGCTAACCTATCCAGGGGAAAATCACCCACTAGTAGTTCATCACAAGACCGAAGCCTTCGTCAACAGCTTACGAGACCCTGATGTTAAACTTGCTGTATGCACAACACAAAAGGCAACCTTTGCAGATAGTGTGGCGTTCGCACTAGCTAAGGAGACAGCTCGCACGATATCAAAGACAAAAATACACAAGGTACGCAATCTAGAAGTTGTGGCAGAGAAAGATGATGAAATTAACAAAATAAAGGAGGTGGTAAAGCGGTTCCTAGCTGAGCAGAAATCAAAATTAGAATGTTTAAACTGTGGAAAGATAGGCCACTTCCAGAGAAACTGTAAAGTACCACGCAAAAGGTCCAGATACGTTTCATAAACGGGTCAAATACCATCAAACAACAAAAGAGTCTCCGTTAAAACAGCTAGCACTGAGGGACAAGAGGTAGCTCCCACAAGCGGGAGTCCCAAAATCTTCATGTCAGTGATGCTGAAAAAAACAGCTATCTTACAGCGTACGGGTACATTAATGGCAATAGGCACCGGTGCGACACAGTCTATAGTCAGACCCGATATAGTGAAGGGAAAGTGTAAGGTACTCAATAATATCAGACTACGAACAGCTACTGGAGAGTCTGCCACCGTTTACGGAAAAATTGAATTGAAGGTTACTATAGCGAAATCCATATTTTTATTGTCTCCGATATTGTAGATGAAGTTATCATTGGTGCCGATTTTATGATAGTCCATGGCACCAATTTGAATATGGGGCAACAGATAATGACTTTGCGTAATGTAGATGTATCTCCCGACGTGGGATACCAGCATCAAGTGCACGCCAAAAGATTAGTTGGTATCGAACAAAAAAACTACCACCTGTGACGGAGTCATTGATAGAGGGAGATTGTGAGGCCACTGATTGTGGGTAGTAGAATCTGCAGAAATTAAGGTGGACTTATTATCAGCAAAGGCGTCAAATCTAATAAAAAAGAATAGTTCCAGTGAGGGTGCTCAATCTATCAGGCTATGAAAAATTCATTTGTGAAAACTCCGATGTAGGCCAATGTGCTTCAGTAGAGGCGGTAACGAACAGCAAACAATTGCCGGAACCTGCCAATATATCAGCAAAGCCACCAACAGGTATTTGAAGAAAATGAAAGAAATAGGTAGCAGGTCTAGCAGCTTCAGAAAGAAATAAAGCCAAAAAACTGCCACAAAAAAAAGCAAAAGTCAAGATAGAATAGCTATAGTCAAACATGAAATTAATACTGTCAAAGCGAGACCGATGAAACAGGCGCTCAGAAGTATACCTATGGCAAAACGTAACGATGTTAAGGAGCTTGTCAATGAAATTGAGAAGAGCGGTGTAATTGAACCATCATTGAGTGGTTGGAGCTCACTTGTAGTCTCAGTTAAAAAGAAAGATGGTAGTACAAGATTCTGCGTAGAGTACAGCAAGCTGAATGATGTCACTAAAAAGACAGCTACCCGCTACCAAGAACTGAAGATACGCTCGATACGCGAGCCGGAACTAAGTAATTCTATACATTCATCTACAGGTAGATATCGCAAACAAGGATAAGAAAAAAACTGCTTTCAGTGTGAACGATGGCTTGTGGCAGTTTAAAGTTATGCCAATCGAGCGGCTTATGGAGCGCGTACTAAAAGGTCTCCATTGGAAAACTTGTCTGGTTTACCTCGATGACATAATAGTGATGGGCAGAACTTTTAACGAACACCTCAGAAACCTAGCAGAGGTTTTGCAACGAATATCAAAGGCTGGACTGAAACTAAGCGTGAAGAAATGTGCATTGTTCCAAAAACAGGTAAAATATTCGGGGCATCTAGTTACAGCAGATGGGATTTCAACAGATGAAAACAAAATACGAGCAGTAAAGGAGGCCTCGCTAACAGAATCTTCATGAATTACGTAGCTTTTTGGGACTCTACACATATTACAGACGGTTCGTGCCTAATTTTGCTAGCGTGGCAGCAAGCTTACATGAGCTCACAAAGAAATCTAAAGCCTATCATAGGAGAGTCACAATAAAAGGCGTTTCAGACATTAAAAGACTTATTATGTGCGGCACAGGTTTTGGCATATCCTGTGGTTATAATGTACTTTCACAGGTGGTCAATGGGACGGAGAAAGTCGTTGGCTACTATAGCCGCACGCTGTCAAAGCCTGAACGGAATTATTGAGTGACCCGACGTGAGCTACTGGCAGTGCTGGAATGCATAAAACTTTACCATAAGTACCTATATGGTCAACATTTTCTGCTAAGGACTGATCATTCCGGACTGAGATGGCTGCTGCAGTTTAAGAACCCTGAAGGACAGGTGGTCAGTTGGATTGAGCGCCTCCAGGTCTATGACTTTAGCATTGAAAACCGAAGTGGCATAAAACATGGAAATGCAGATGCGCTCTCACGTCACGGAAAGTAAACATATTGCGAAAGCTGAGCGGGAGGAATCCATCCTTGATATCCGGCTAGCACAAATAGACGCAAACGAAAACTGGTCAGGAGCTCAAAGGAGTAACTCAATGTTGGCAAAGGTTATAGCCGCAAAAGAAGAGAACAGACGGCCCATACGTAATGAAATATTGGCAGAAGCTCCCCTTATAAAAGCATATTGGGCACAATGGGACAGCTTGAAGTTGATTAATGGATGCTTATATCCCCAATGGGAACGTCCTGATGTTAAAACTTCATCCAACCTAGTAGTGGTACCTTCCTCCAAGATGAAATAAGTCGTAAATGAGTTCCATAATGGAGTCAGCGGAGGACACCTTGGGGTAACAAAAACTCTGGAGCGACTAAAACAACGTTTTTATTGGGTTGGGTGTCAGCAGGCAGTGGGGGATTGGATAGCAAGCTGTACCCAGTGTATTGTCCAGTAAAAAGAAGCCGAGGTAGGCTGCAGCGATACAACTCGGGCGCACCCTTCGAACGGATAGTAGTAGAACCGTTTCCTGTCAGTAATGCCGAAAATCGTTATGTTCTCTTCGTGATGGATTATTTCAGCCAGAAGTGTATGTCATTCTTAATCAAGACGCGAACACAATTGTAAATGTTTTTCTGAACAACTTGGTATGCCGATATGGGGTTCCAATAGAGCTACATTCCGACTAGGTTAGAAATTTCGAGTCTGCTGTATTTAAAGAAATGTGTGAGATATACAGAATTAAGAAGACTCGATTGACGCCGCTTCACAAACAGTCTGATGGAATGGTAGAACGATTTAATCGAACCCTGGAGGAATATTTGCGAAAAGTAGTGAGCAAGCAACACAAGGATTGGGACGAACACATACCGAGGTTTCTACTGGCGTACCGAGCAGCTGTCCATGACTCAACAACTATATCCCCAAGATTATTTTTGGAACTGAGCTAAAACTACCTGGTGACTTAGAGCTTGGTGTTAAGCCTAACACAGATAGGAATACCACATACGCTGAATAACAGAAAGCCTCAATGAACTCCACTAATTTGTGCTCTCTCGAATTTAAACGATTAGCGATAGCATGAAAGCCAGATATGATCGTGCAGCAAATTCGGAGGACCTCAATGAGGGACAACTGGTTCTACTCTACAGCGCACAGTTAAGGAAAGTATTATGTCCCAAGCATCAAACTAACTAGGATGGTGTAACGAACTCACCCTCGCGGTCTCGCTATTGCTCTAGAAATGGAAGCTAGCTTGTATTCCGGCCGTGCTCAGTTTGGGTTAGGTTCTTCTTCTAGAGTAAAGCAAACTAAGTATCGCGCATAGAATTAAAAATTTATTGAGGATAGCAATTATAAACTTTGTACCGAAATTTTAACGATCTACTTCTTACTCTTATCCCTTTCGCGAAAATTCGAAACAGCGTATAGGCTTTCATATTCTTTTCTTTTTACCGAGATAAATAAACAAATTTATTAAACAACGATAAATTAAATTTAAACTTAACATATTTTAATCAATATGTATATAAAAAGGGAAAAAAATTATAATAATAATAATAATAATAATAATAATAATAATAATAATAATAATAATAATAATAATAATAATAATAATAATAATAATAATAATAATAATAATAATAATAATAATAATAATAATAATAATAATAATAATAATAATAATAATAATAATAATAATAATAATAATAATAATAATAATAATAATAATAATAATAATAATAATAATAATAATAATAATAATAATAATAATAATAATAATAATAATAATAATAATAGATAATAATAATAATTAATAATAATAATAATAATAATAATAATAATAATAATAATAATAATAATAATAATAATAATAATAATAATAATAATAATAATAATAATAATAATAATAATAATAATAATAATAATAATAATAATAATAATAATAATAATAATAATAATAATAATAATAATAATAATAATAATAATAATAATATAATAATAATAATAATAATAATAATAATAATAATAATAATAATAATAATAATAATAATAATAATAATAATAATAATAATAATAAATAATAATAATAATAATAATAATAATAATAATAATAATAATAATAATAATAATAATAATAATAATAATAATAATAATAATAATAATAATAATAATAATAATAATAATAATAATAATAATAATAATAATAATAATAATAATATAATAATAATAATAATAATAATAATAATAATAATAATAATAATAATAATAATAATAATAATAATAATAATAATAATAATAATAATAATAATAATAATAATAATAATAATAATAATATAATAATAATAATAATAATAATAATAATAATAATAATAATAATAATAATAATAATAATAATAATAATAATAATAATAATAATAATAATAATAATAATAATAATAATAATAATAATAATAATAATAATAATAATAATAATAATAATAATAATAATAATAATAATAATAATAATAATAATAATAATAATAATAATATAATAATAATAATAATAATAATAATAATAATAATAATAATAATAATAATAATAATAATAATAATAATAATAATAATAATAATAATAATAATAATAATAATAATAATAATAATAATAATAATAATAATAATAATAATAATAATAATAATAATAATAATAATAATAATAATAATAATAATAATAATAATAATAATAATAATAATAATAATAATAATAATAATAATAATAATAATAATAATAATAATAATAATAATAATAATAATAATAATAATAATAATAATAATAATAATAATAATAATAATAATAATAATAATAATAATAATAATAATAATAATAATAATAATAATAATAATAATAATAATAATAATAATAATAATAATAATAATAATAATAATAATAATAATAATAATAATAATAATAATAATAATAATAATAATAATAATAATAATAATAATAATAATAATAATAATAATAATAATAATAATAATAATAATAATAATAATAATAATAATAATAATAATAATAATAATAATAATAATAATAATAATAATAATAATAATAATAATAATAATAATAATAATAATAATAATAATAATAATAATAATAATAATAATAATAATAATAATAATAATAATAATAATAATAATAATAATAATAATAATAATAATAATAATAATAATAATAATAATAATAATAATAATAATAATAATAATAATAATAATAATAATAATAATAATAATAATAATAATAATAATAATAATAATAATAATAATAATAATAATAATAATAATAATAATAATAATAATAATAATAATAATAATAATAATAATAATAATAATAATAATAATAATAATAATAATAATAATAATAATAATAATAATAATAATAATAATAATAATAATAATAATAATAATAATAATAATAATAATAATAATAATAATAATAATAATAATAATAATAATAATAATAATAATAATAATAATAATAATAATAATAATAATAATAATAATAATAATAATAATAATAATAATAATAATAATAATAATAATAATAATAATAATAATAATAATAATAATAATAATAATAATAATAATAATAATAATAATAATAATAATAATAATAATAATAATAATAATAATAATAATAATAATAATAATAATAATAATAATAATAATAATAATAATAATAATAATAATAATAATAATAATAATAATAATAATAATAATAATAATAATAATAATAATAATAATAATAATAATAATAATAATAATAATAATAATAATAATAATAATAATAATAATAATAATAATAATAATAATAATAATAATAATAATAATAATAATAATAATAATAATAATAATAATAATACTAATAATAATAATAATAATAATAATAATAATAATAATAATAATAATAATAATAATAATAATAATAATAATAATAATAATAATAATAATAATAATAATAATAATAATAATAATAATAATAATAATAATAATAATAATAATAATAATAATAATAATAATAATAATAATAATAATAATAATAATAATAATAATAATAATAATAATAATAATAATAATAATAATAATAATAATAATAATAATATAATAATAATAATAATAATAATAATAATAATAATAATAATAATAATAATAATAATAATAATAATAATAATAATAATAATAATAATAATAATAATAATAAATAATAATAATAATAATAATAATAATAATAATAATAATAATAATAATAATAATAATAATAATAATAATAATAATAATAATAATAATAATAATAATAATAATAATAATAATAATAATAATAATAATAATAATAATAATAATAATAATAATAATAATAATAATAATAATAATAATAATAATAATAATAATAATAATAATAATAATAATAATAATAATAATAATAATAATAATAATAATAATAATAATAATAATAATAATAATAATAATAATAATAATAATAATAATAATAATAATAATAATAATAATAATAATAATAATAATAATAATAATAATAATAATAATAATAATAATAATAATAATAATAATAATAATAATAATAATAATAATAATAATAATAATAATAATAATAATAATAATATAATAATAATAATAATAATAATAATAATAATAATAATAATAATAATAATAATAATAATAATAATAATAATAATAATAATAATAATAATAATAATAATAATAATAATAATAATAATAATAATAATAATAATAATAATAATAATAATATAATAATAATAATAATAATAATAATAATAATAATAATAATAATAATATAATAATAATAATAATAATAATAATAATAATAATAATAATAATAATAATAATAATAATAATAATAATAATAATAATAATAATAATAATAATAATAATAATAATAATAATAATAATAATAATAATAATAATAATAATAATAATAATAATAATAATAATAATAATAATAATAATAATAATAATAATAATAATAATAATAATAATAATAATAATAATAATAATAATAATAATAATAATAATAATAATAAATAATAATAATAATAATAATAATAATAATAATAATAATAATAATAATAATAATAATAATAATAATAATAATAATAATAATAATAATAATATAATAATAATAATAATAATAATAATAATAATAATAATAATAATAATAATAATAATAATAATAATAATAATAATAATAATAATAATAATAATAATAATAATAATAATAATAATAATAATAATAATAATAATAATAATAATAATAATAATAATAATAATAATAATAATAATAATAATAATAATAATAATAATAATAATAATAATAATAATAATAATAATAATAATAATAATAATAATAATAATAATAATAATAATAATAATAATAATAATAATAATAATAATAATAATAATAATAATAATAATAATAATAATAATAATAATAATAATAATAATAATAATAATAATAATAATAATAATAATAATAATAATAATAATAATAATAATAATAATAATAATAATAATAATAATAATAATAATAATAATAATAATAATAATAATAATAATAATAATAATAATAATAATAATAATAATAATAATAATAATAATAATAATAATAATAATAATAATAATAATAATAATAATAATAATAATAATAATAATAATAATAATAATAATAATAATAATAATAATAATAATAATAATAATAATAATAATAATAATAATAATAATAATAATAATAATAATAATAATAATAATAATAATAATAATAATAATAATAATAATAATAATAATAATAATAATAATAATAATAATAATAATAATAATAATAATAATAATAATAATAATAATAATAATAATAATAATAATAATAATAATAATAATAATAATAATAATAATAATAATAATAATAATAATAATAATAATAATAATAATAATAATAATAATAATAATAATAATAATAATAATAATAATAATAATAATAAATAATAATAATAATAATAATAATAATAATAATAATAATAATAATAATAATAATAATAATAATAATAATAATAATAATAATAATAATAATAATAATAATAATAATAATAATAATAAATAATAATAATAATAATAATAATAATAATAATAATAATAAATAATAATAATAATAATAATAATAATAATAATAATAATAATAATAATAATAATAATAATAATAATAATAATAATAATAATAATAATAATAATAATAATAATAATAATAATAATAATAATAATAATAATAATAATAATAATAATAATAATAATAATAATAATAATAATAATAATAATAATAATAATAATAATAATAATAATAATAATAATAATAATAATAATAATAATAATAATAATAATAATAATAATAATAATAATAATAATATAATAATAATAATATAATAATAATAATAATAATAATAATAATATAATAATAATAATAATAATAATAATAATAATAATAATAATAATAATAATAATAATAATAATAATAATAATAATAATAATAATAATAATAATAAATAATAATAATAATAATAATAATAATAATAATAATAATAATAATAATAATAATAATAATAATAATAATAATAATAATAATAATAATAATAATAATAATAATAATAATAATAATAATAATAATAATTAATAATAATAATAATAATAATAATAATAATAATAATAATAATAATAATAATAATAATAATAATAATAATAATAATAATAATAATAATAATAATAATAATAATAATAATAATAATAAAATAATAATAATAATAATAATAATAATAATAATAATAATAATAATAATAATAATAATAATAATAATAATAATAATAATAATAATAATAATAATAATAATAATAATAATAATAATAATAATAATAATAATAATAATAATAATAATAATAATAATAATAATAATAATAATAATAATAATAATAATAATAATAATAATAATAATAATAATAATAATAATAATAATTAATAATAATAATAATAATAATAATAATAATAATAATTAATAATAATAATAATAATAATAATAATAATAATAATAATAATAATAATAATAATAATAATAATAATAATAATAATAATAATAATAATAATAATAATAATAATAATAATAATAATAATAATAATAATAATAATAATAATAATAATAATAATAATAATAATAATAATAATAATAATAATAATAATAATAATAATAATAATAATAATAATAATAATAATAATAATAATAATAATAATAATAATAATAATAATAATAATAATAATAATAATAATAATAATAATAATAATAATAATATAATAATAATAATAATAATAATAATAATAATAATAATAATAATAATAATAATAATAATAATAATAATAATAATAATTAATTATTATTATTATTATTATTATTATTATTATTATTATTATTATTATTATTATTATTATTATTATTATTATTATTATTATTATTATTATTATTATTATTATTATTATTATTATTATTATATTATTATTATTATTATTATTATTATTATTATTATTATTATTATTATTATTATTATTATTATTATTATTATTATTATTATTATTATTATTATTATTATTATTATTATTATTATTATTATTATTATTATTATTATTATTATTATTATTATTATTATTATTATTATTATTATTATTATTATTATTATTATTATTATTATTATTATTATTATTATTATTATTATTATATTATTATTATTATTATTATTATTATTATTATTATTATTATTATTATTATTATTATTATTATTATTATTATTATTATTATTATTATTATTATTATTTATTATTATTATTATTATTATTATTATTATTATTATTATTATTATTATTATTATTATTATTATTATTATTATTATTATTATTATTATTATTATTATTATTACTATTCGTGATCAAGTTAGTATAGTTTATTTGGATTTGAATGTTCTTTCTTTTGCTGAAGTACATAACTTTTCAAGTTTTCTTGTCACCTACACTTCGAACAATTGTTCTTATACGCGTCTTTTCAACCACAACCGCAACAAAAAACTCGTTTATCTTTTACATAACCCTTGTAGGCATCGCCTGGACTGTCGCAATTCCAACAGACAAGTGTTTTTGTAACCGCGCAGATTTCTGAATTTGCAGTTCAAATTGTCCTATCTAAATGTTGAGTATCATACTCAAATTCGGCCATCTGACTTCTAATGTTTTGGTTTCTATATGGATTGTTGTTATTTATATCTTTCATTAATTTTTCATGCTTATTAACTTCATATCGTAACTGTGAGAATTGTGTAAAATTAACGTGAAGCTATTCATGTCTGATTTACGGTTTAAGAACTCTTAACACAGTTTTACAAAGCTGCAATTCAGACATTGGCGTTTTCAATTTATCTGTAATGGCTTTTACCGCATCAAGATATTCGTTGAACGTTTCATTTTGTTTTTGATATCATCTCTAATATCAAAGTCAGAATAAACTGATTTGTATTGCCTTTTGACCGCATTAGTTAACGAAGTTCATTCTCATAAATTCATCGTCGTTTATATCATCAAATCGACCGCTGAACTTAATACGCCAATTACAAATAATATTTACATTTACCTTTATATACCTTTTCCGAATTTTCATTTATATTGACCCCTATCCTCAAAATTACTTGAGCTAGACTGTATATTTTCAGGTCTGTTACTATTAAAAATGATGCCTATTTCTGATATCAGATCGCTAAGAAAACTCATAAGAGAATCTGTTATAATTTGATTTAGACGCTCTTCATCAACTGAATTGGAAGCAAATCGATTTTCATCTTCAGAAGTATGCCCTACAAATGTGTCTACACTCGCAATGTCGGAAGTCTATTCGATCTACTCATTGACCTAGTAACATGACCAACGTTAGAATTATTTGAATGACTTTCTAAGTCAATAAAAAATTTATTATAAGAAGATTCTGTTCGACCAATATTCGACAGATCTTCACTACTTCGTGTAAGCGTCATGGTAAATTGATAACAATAAAAAAAAACTAGGTATATTCAACAGAAACAAAAAGTATGGAGTAAGTCTGAGAAACATCGCTTGTACTAGATTGCAAATTTTGTTTTGTTTACATTACGATATTAACAAATTTAATTCACTAAAGTATATGTATATCAAAACTGGAATATAATTAAAAATTAAGTATATTTAATCCTTAAAAGTAAATATGATTTGTTCTCTAAACAAATGAAAAATACATTGGCTTCTTAAATTGTGTGCGCTTGATAAGAAAATAATAAAAAAAATGTTGGAAACTGCAAGAATAACTATGCGTGGTGTTTAAAAATAACCAAATCGAAATAAAGTAAATAAAAATAGAGCGGCAATAACAAAAATTTAATAGCAGAGAAAACAAGTAACAGACAATAACAAGCAACAACAAATGCCAAGAGCTGAAACAAGTATATGTTTACATTCGCATGGCTACATAAGAAGTTAATAGAAAGTAAAACAATGAAATGGAATCTACCTGAAATATCGAGAGGCTCTAGAGCCTTCGATGTGTTGCTTACTCAGCCATATAAAAAGCATATCGATGCTAGCAACAATGAGTTTTTGTGTTGTAAAATCAGCGTGAAGAGAGTTAATTGGCCCTGAAGTAAAAACCAGTTTAGTTGGAGATAATTCTGTAAAGAGAGTTAAGTGTGGATAACCTCTGGTTGTAAAGGTTGTGATCGATCCTAAGTTGAACAACGATCGGGTTGGAAGATACAAAATTGTAAACAAGTTGTAAAAAGGTTGTAAGCAGTAGACCACAAAACTGTGTACTCGTAAATAAAGGATTTTAACTGAAAACTAAACACAAGATTTATTTTATTTTAACTACAATTTACGAACTCATAAAAATACGTTTCTAAAAAGGTGAAAACTTAACAATATAAATCATTATAAATACCGTACATACTATATGTTTTTTCATAAAAATCAATTTAAATAATAAAATTGGTTAGTATTATCTTCTTCAATTGCCGCACAAGAATTAATTATGGCATTTACATTGGTGCATGATTGCCTTTAAAGCTTTTATACTATTGTCGCGATAAGGTTGATTGATTTCGAAAGAGATAAATATGCACAATATTGTTGTGGGTTGCTGTCTGAACGAATAAATTGACAAATCACACGATTGGCATATAAAATAGATCAATTATTATTGCATGCCGACAATCGCGTGATTCTACCTTAAGACGTAAGTTTTTATACTTTATTTATACGCTTATACGCTTTAATTTTCGAGGACAGAAATCACAATTTGACCTCTTGTCCTTTTTATTTCTGATTCGCCTATATATAATATGTAAAAAAATTTTCTTTATTAGTAAACTTCGCATAACAGGCAATGTAATTGTGTATATTTCAGCAATAGTACTTACTAGAACAAAATATCATAGCTTGCAAGCTTCTTCAGTACTCTAATGAGTTGGCAAAAGCGTAATCTTTGCTATGAATAAATGGCAGAGAAAGATGTTAAGAGTTAATTTATTTAAAAAAAGTGACTTTAGACATTTCCGCAGGCTATCCTAAATGGTTAAACCGAAGCAAGATGAGATAAATTGGGAATAAAGTAGTAAAAATAATAATTAAGATAACAGTTAAGATAGTACTTAAGATAGAGTTAGCGAAACACACCTGGTTTTATCTAGCATTTATTTCAAAAACTTGAATTATTCTGAAAACAAAACAAAAACAATTATGTGTTTCCTGTGATTTGTTTGTTTGTTTCTAACTCATTTTCAAAAATGCAACAGTTTTTCTATTCGTTTTTGAGTTATAGCTAACAACCCTCATTTACTATTTTTATTTACATTTTTTTTACACTAAAATATATTTTCTTGATGTTTTAGATATGGCTTCATTAAGATTTTTTTGCTATTTGTGGTGAATATATTTTTGAAAAATACCGAACACCTCTGACTTTGTGAAAAATGCGCTTCATCAATAATTTAAAGAAATGGTATAATCAGGAAAAGCCATTGGTATTTTTGTTGGGCCAAAGATTAGACAGCTCGTGAAAGATACTAATATTGTCAAATCAATGACTGAAGTCGGATCCAAAGCTTGAAATTCATTTGTTTTTGTTAAGAGTAATTTCCTAGACAAAATCAGATCTAACGACCAAGTTGACTTTTTTCATCTATCGAATTTGCAAAAGCTAGGGTGCAACATGAGCAAAAATCTTCACTTCCTGTACTCACACTTAGACGGATTTCCACAAAATCTAGGTAACTTTATATTCCGACAATAGAAAATTGTTATCAGGGAAGTTGTGGCTCCCTTATGATGGCAGACCGCTGCTGGAGTTTGCGAGTCATTTATTCAAGGAAACCTTACAAAAGATCATTTGATAGTGTTCAATAGAACTTTTGCCAATAAGTTAAAAATGCATAAAAAGATAAACAACTTAGTAAATTTAAAACTTTATAACTACAAACCTTATTATGGGATTTATTCCATTGGTTTGTGTCAGAGCTATCAATACCATACTTATTTGTGATGTTAACAGCGTTACCATTTGCCTAATGAACGGTGCTACTAATTGCATTTTTGGTATTATATTTAAATTAACGGATCTGAATGGAAGATTTGAGAAGGTTTAAAATCTTACTAGTACATTCGAAACTGATGACAGTTAAGTATATAAAGAATGCTGCTTTGTCCACGTCAGTCAGTTATAGTTTAACAGGCATATTGCAAAGTCGTACTAAGAGTTGAGTATTGAGTAAATCGGTGTAATATAGTTATAATTGTATAGTTGTTATTGTACGAAGTGGAAGTTAAATAAACAACTGTATAAAGTAAATTTTTAAATTCACTGTATTTATTTTATTCTACGCAATTTAGAAGAACTCAAACGTTTTAAGAAGGTAAAAGTAAAGCTGTTTGCAATTTCCCAGTATTTTTTTTTTTTCATAGATAAGGCCATAGAAATACATAACAATAACAAGAAGAAATCGAAGGAAACATGTTATCTTTAAGGCTGTATGAAATAAGTCATTCTTATTTTTATCTTTTAAGGTTTTTTAAAACAAAAACAGAAGTTTAAATATGTGTCAAATTTTTTGGGTGAAGAATTTTTATTTTTATTTATATTTTATATATAAATAATTTAATATATTTTATATATAAATATATATATAAATAAATATTTTTATTTATATTTTATATATTTTTATATTTTCCTTTACTTTTTAATAAAGGTTTAACTAAAAAAAATTATGTTTAATTTTTATTTTAAAAATCGTTCCACTAGATTTTTTTTAATAGTTTATCAATTCGAGGAAGAGTAACCTGAATGTACTAAAATGGAGAGTAGCCTTGCAGGATTAATTATTTTAATAAGCATTCTTTCTCTCCAGTCAATAGACAATCCTGGCATGATTGCGCAACAACGTTTTGCACCTTTTGTTTTATACTTGAGAATAGTCAAGGTCCAACTATAATATGCAAAAGCATATTATATACTTAAGCTACTGTACTTAACCAACTTTTTGGTGGCTATAATGTACTTCTTATATTTAAATGCGAGCTGTACTAAATATGGCATTTTTATCTATTATTTTTAAACATTTTACTATAAACAATCTAATTTTTATTTACTTTATTAATTAAAACAAAAAATAAATCCTAAATAAAAGTAATAAAAAATACAGCAGTTGCTTTCAGCATCCATTGCACAACGTGTTTCTTCCGTTATTGTTCTGCATATAACGCAAAAACAGTTGTTTACGTATGTGCAGTTCGATCAGCTTCACTCGAAACGTAAACAAGTAACATTTAACGAAACTTGACAAAAAGTTAGTTAAGTACATTATGGTTATACACATTTGAATGCGTGTATTCGTAAAGTTGTTTAAGCTAGCAAACGCATATTATGTTAGCCCTTTTGGCATCTATTTTTGAAATTAATTTGTCTGTCATTTGGTTCTTATCCTGTGCAATCATTATTTCGACGTTTATATGTGTAAAAAAATTCTGCAATTTAATTGAATTATGTTTTAAACTGTCCAGATTAGAAGTCTTGGTTATTTTTTATCCAATTTGGTTACATTGTTATTGAAATTTTGTTAGAAAAAATTAATAGCTATGGCAACACTGATCATGAGTGTACTCATGTTTTAGTATTCATTGTCTCTGGTACATACTTGTACAGCCTATAGCTGATTTTCTTAAGTAAAGTTATAAAATAAACTAATTTTGCTTATATTTTAGAAAACACCTCCAATATGATGCGAAAGTTCAATTTAAATAATATTAACGACGAGGAACATATCACACCAGGAATATCAACGTATAAACCAGAGGAACTAGGTAAGTACTTTTTTGTAACAAAATGTAAATTACATAATGCAGTATAAAAATGAATGTATGTTTGTATGTATGTATGTTTGTTTGTGCCTTATAGGCAACTAACCGGCTGAACCGATTTTCTTGAAATTTTTACAATATCCCTGTATGTTTAGAAGGAACTATATAGGCTATATATAAAAATTTAAAAATTCCAGCAGGGCGATGCCACGCCCATATAAAGTAAATATTAATTTGTGTACATCTTTAAAATAAGTGGTATTATTACAACTTCATCATGTCTGCCTTTATATTCCGGCTATTTATCACATAACGCACGATTCAAACGAAGTAATTGCAGTCTACTTCGAGCACCCAGTTTTAGCAGCTCACAATGACACATTGATCCCACCAAGAGTGCAAAATTGCATTATAAATACTAAAACAACGTGATTGTATAAACAAACAAAAAATATTGTCGACTTGAACAAAATTTGAAAGCATTTATAAAATACAATAAAACCTGTGGGTTTTTTGGGGTTTTTTAAAAAAACCCGGTTCTTGGCAACCCTGGTACATACATACATACAAATATAATTTGAAAAAAATAATGACGCTAATTTTGTTCAGTATTACAATTTGTTTAAAACTCAACCTAATGTAAAGAGCTCGAAAATTGGATTGATTGAATGGGTTACTGTGAGGCCAGCGTATATGAATGAAATAATAATTTATTTCTATTTTTGTATAAATCCATTATTATTGGTATTATTATCCAGTATGTTGTTCTTCACCAATAGGAGCAATCAGGTCGACAACAATACAAAAATTTATAGGACGAAATCATTCAATATGGATACAAAGGCTTCAAAAAGGTCATTAAGTCTAAAGTGGAAAACAGAATAGTCGCTGTAGTACAACGTAATGAGTCGCGTTGCAAGCTATCAAAAGTTAAAAATGGCAGTTTTAAGTAATGTGATATATACAAGTTCTCCTAGAAGCCACTTCACACTTTGGTAGCGAGTTGAAATGGCACAATTTCTACGATTTTCAGTGACTACAAATCGTAATCGTAGTTTTTTGCAATATGTGAGTCTCAGCACATGGACGATATATTTCTTACATAATTCTATATGCTTTGAAGAGGTTGTTTGGCAACCATAAAGAAAGCTTCAATATTTTGTTTGCATTATTATTTGCTATGCTCATTACGTCATCAGCTTCAGCTATTACTACATCTACTTGATACAGTTCCAGTTTTTACAGTTAACACAATATTGCCATCCGCCACATTCAAAAATTTTAGATTAATTAAATATCCTTATTTTTCTTTTAATCCAGCATTAGCATGACCAATATCGGGACTTTTTTGGCATCGATCCAATGTAAGTTGTAATTTTTTAGAATAGGAAACTGACTTTGAATGGTTTAAAATAGATGAAATATTTCAAACTTATTTATAAATTATACATATAAGTATACAAATGAATGTGTTTGTTGGTTTGTTTGTGAATTATGGACAGCTAAACGGCTGAAATGATTTTCTTGAAATTTGTACAGTATTTCTCTGTAGGTTTGGAAGAAATTATAGGCTATAAAAATCTAAAATTTATAATTTAAAAATCCAACTGGGTGGTGCCACGCCCATACAAAGCAGGGTTGGTAACCCATTGGGTGATCCAATTAAACCCGGCCGGGTTTTATAGCCTGATTGTATAAAGAAGCAAAAAATATTGTCGGAATTATAAAACCCATAAAAAAACCCAACAAAACCCGGTGGGTTGGGTTTTTGTTTAAACCCGGGTTTTTGCAACCCTGACACAAAGTGTAGATTTATTTGTCTATATCTTCAAATCGATAATAGAAAGATTCTCCAAATTTGGCTTAAGTCATCATAATGTGGCGATTTGATATTGAATATTGCACCTGTAGGTATAAAGTTGAACCTCAATGTGGCACGTGTTAGAATTATGATATTGATTTCAAATTTTTACAGAATACTTTTTTTTACTAAATGGAACAACTTAAAAGATTTCCTATTAAGAAATTAAAAAAAAAATTGTGTCATATAACAGCAGGCATAAAGTTCAACCTAAATGAGGTACGTGCTAAAATTAAGATATTGATTTCAAATTTTCACAGAATACTTTCTTAATTAAAAAGAAAAATTTAAGAGGGTCCCTATTGAAAATAAAAATTTGTGTCATATAAGGCCCATTACTGTATTCAGCTAAAAAGAAAGAAAACACTAATTGTATTTTGACCGGAAGGGGACAAAATGGGGAAAAGAGTAAAAATGTAACTAAGATAATATTTAAGATAATAAGCACATTGGGTCTTAGCTAGGATGTTATAAGAAATTAAAAAAAAAATTGTGTCATATAACAGCAGGCATAAAGTTCAACCTAAATGAGGTACGTGCTAAAATTAAGATATTGATTTCAAATTTTCACAGAATACTTTCTTAATTAAAAAGAAAAATTTAAGAGGGTCCCTATTGAAAATAAAAATTTGTGTCATATAAGGCCCATTACTGTATTCAGCTAAAAAGAAAGAAAACACTAATTGCATTTTGACCGGAAGGGGACAAAATGGGGAAAAGAGTAAAAATGTAACTAAGATAATATTTAAGATAATAAGCACATTGGGTCTTAGCTAGGATGTTATAAAGTTTCCCAAATTTAAACTTTCAGTAAAGTTAGCAGCATTATAAGATATATTATTAGTGTACTGAAATTCGTAGCCTTATTGGTTTTAATAATGACAGTAAACTTGAACCAGTGAAATTTTTGAGATCATCAGCACCAACACTGTAGTGCGCAACAATTTTATTCAGCACCTAGGAATATTTTCTGTTGCCAATAAAAGTACAAAATTCACCGGATCCAAACTTAATATTTTAATTCATCTTTATAATTCTCTTCTCTTTGTAATTCTGTTTATTTACCTTAAATTATAACGTATATTTTATTCGTATATTGTAATTTATGGAAATCTGCCTTCGATGTTGTTATACTGGCATTAACCATCGACAATTACATTTGAGCGACGTGATCACCGATCTATTTGTTCTATATATGAGGTATTTTAATTTCATTTTAAAGTTTCGAGTTCTCTTATCTTCAATATTCCATTTCTGTTTTAATAGATAATACACCCTCTTTTTGGTAACCTCATTCAGCTTGTCAACAAATAAGCTACAAAGTTTGTTTCATGAAAAAACATCAAATATTTGTACGATTACCCCTACCAGATTTTAGACATCTTACAAACTTTTCCAGCAGTGAAGAAAATAACTTTGGATAATGAACCAGTACTTCAGAACAGCTATGTATAGACTATATTACTGTGACCCTCGTTATAGTTCGACAAATGGACTGATAGAAAGGGCACACCCAACCTTAGTAGAGATAGCTAGATGCATTAAAAATGAATATGGCAGACACGAAGGAAGTCTTTTATATGGCTGCTCAGAAATACCAGCTTGATAACAAGTTCCCGGATATTATTCAGCAAATTAAAAATACAAGTTTATTCATCAGAACCTATATTTTCGCCTTCAAAGTATTCCCCATCGACTCCAACAAATTATGCCAGCGCTGGATCCAATCCTCGAAGTATTTTTTATATTTGGTTTTCGGTATGTTCATCAGTGCTTCCTGCGATTTTTCCATTATTTCCTCTCGGCTGCTGCAACGCATTCCACGTAATGGTTTTTAACTCGATGGAACAGAAAGAAGTCTCAGCCTGTAACCCTAGAGGACGCGTACTCAGGTAGCGGATAGGGGAATGCCTCTCAGATAGGAGGGAAATGAAATACCTTTCGCGGAACAAACAGGCAGCAGCCTCTGTACTCCAAGAGGAGTGGCTGTGTCTTCAAGAACGAAAACTGTAAACCCTTTGGAAGGCAACGATAGACCACCAAAGTACTATCCCATGTAAACCATATAATTTAAATGAACATACAAACAGAGCCCCGGCTCTCAATCTCCGCTAATACGAGGGTGCTAAGAATACGCGGAGGAAAAACTCAACTAAATATAGGCACTTGGAACACACAGAGTCTTTACGAATCTGGTAAGTTGGCGAGTAATATAGCCGAAATGACGAGACTAAACGTTGATATTCTCGGAATATGCGAGACGTGGCCAAATTGTGACGAATTTTAATATAATAACACACGTGTTTATTTCTCTGGTAATCAAACTGGAAGCCATAGAAACGGCGTTGGATTAATTGTTTCAAATAAGATTGCAAAATGTGTAAGTGGCCTCGTGCCAAAATCCGATAGAACAATGTTGGTAAAAATGAATGCAAAACAACTCAATATAAACATTATTCAAGTATATGCTCTTACATCAGATAAAAATAAAGATGAAATAGAAAAATTCTATAAAGATATAGAAGAATTAATACGACTTACAAAGACACATGAAATAAATATAATTAAAGGAGATTTTAATGCAAAAATGGGCCGAAAGAAGGTATACGGAATCCCGGGATCATTTGGACTTGGAAGACTTTACACATGGAAATCTCCACAAGAAAGCATCACAAACATCGTGAGAAATCAGATATATTATATCATTATAAATAAAAGATTTGGATCATCAATTAAAAAAGTTTCTACCCAACCTGGAGCAGACGTTCCTTCAGACCACATTCTTCTAATAGATAAACTTTGCACAAAAATTGCGGTCATTAGAAAGAGCAAACCAAAGGAGACTCTCAATACAGAAAAATTAATAAATGAGAACACCAAAAATCTAATTTCAAATGAAATTAATAACCAACTCAAAGAATTACACATTCAACAAATTAACGCAGTCGCAACATGGAATGTCGTAAAAGAAATTGCTAATGAATAGCATTTTAAAATACAGATGAAACCAAGCTAAAAATAGATTGATGACTGAGGAGATACTCCAAATGATATTGACATTGTGAAATACCGACAATACAGTCGGAAATTCGTAGAAAAATACGCAACACAAGAATTGAGTGGTTCATCGGTGAATGCGATGAGATTGAAAGGCTTCAACAAATACACGATGATCTTAATCTTCATAGAAAATTTAAAGAAGCTGCTGGAGTATAGATAAACGTAAGATAAACCCTTCTGTTCTCACCAATGATAATAATGATGTAATTTTTGAGGCAGATGAAATAAAATCTATTTGGGAAAAATATATACAGAATCTTTTTAAGGATAACTCCAGGTCAATACTCAACCAATCGGAAACACACAACCTAACGGGAATGCCAATTACGAAGGACGAGGTAGAAAAGGCTATTAAATAATCAAAGAGTAATAAATCACTAGGCCCTGAAATTTTAAGATTAATCAATGAAGAGAACATCAAAATATTAGTAAAATTATTTAACGCAATTAACGACACCGGCAAATACCTTATCGACTGGCTAAAGTTCACATTTATTGCACTGCCAAAAATGTAGTGAATATAGAATTATAAGCTTTATGAGTCACGCTCTTAACATATTTTTGAAAATTATTCGGAACAGAATTCACGGAAAATGTGAAGTATCAATTGGCGAGTCTCAATTTGGATTTAGGGAAGCAATGGGAACACGCGAAGCATTGTTTTGTATACATGTATTAGGCCAAAATTGTCGCGATGTCCAAAAGGACATTTTCATGTGATTCGTTGACTATGAAAAGGCGTTTGACACAGTTCAGCACGATAAACTTATTGCCATCCTATAAACAATGAATATAGATGGCATCAAACAGCTAAAGTCACAACTGGTAACACAGTTACAGAGCAAATAAACATTAACACAGGCGTAAGACAAGGTTGAGTCTTTTCCCACCTTTTATTCAATACTCTGAACGCATATTCCAAGAAGCTCTCGGCAATATCAACGAAGGTGTGAAAGTAAATGGATTTAATAATAACAACTTAAGATATGCGGATGATACTCTCTTGGCAGATAGTTTGGCTGGCCCTCAATCGTTGGTAAATGCAGTTACTACCCACAGCATTAAATATGGTCTCAAAATAAACGTCAGTAAAACTAAGTATATGATAATAAGCAGAAAAAACACATACAATAATACAATTTTAACAAGTCGGAATACACCAATAGAGCGAGTACGAAAATGTAAATACCTTGGTTGCTGGATAAGCGAAAACTAGGATACCTCTATGGAGATCAAATGTAGAATAGAAGCTGCGAGAGCAGCGTTCTGTAAATATAGGAAAGGTCTCACAAATCGAGGTTTTAATATCGGCTTAAAACTGAGGTTTGTAAAATGTTATGTTTTTATGCCTGCTTGTTGTATGGACGTTAAAGATAGATTCTTGTATGGCCGTTAAAGATAGATTGGAAGCATTCGAAATGTGGATATATATAAAATTATTCAAAATATCTTGGACTAAAAGGATAACAAACACAGAAGTGCTTAGAAGAATCGGCAAAGAACGAGAGCTATTGAAAAATATAAAACATAGAAAAACGGCGTATTTAGGTCATATAATGAAAAATGAAAAGTAACATCTACTTCAACTTATACTAAAGGGAAAAATTGAAGGAAGACGTGACGTAGGCCGAAAACAAGAATCATGGTTACGAAACATACGCCAATGAACTGCCATAAGATGTGTTGGACATTTACTAACAGCAGCCAGGAGTAGAAAAGTGTTCTCTGAGATTATTAGAAATTTTATGTAAGATATATAGCTTTAAGTAGATAATATGCATTGCGATGGATACTATGTATTATAAATAGCTTAAGTTCTATAATGAATTAAAAAATTGTATGCTTGCTTACATCCAATATCGGATTGGCAGACCAAGAAGAAGAAGATGGCACTGTGCGACGGTACGTTTTCATGGTGCAAAATCCATTAGTTTTCTGCTCAAAATTCTAGTCTCTTTTGATAAAATGCTTCACGCAAACGTCTTCTAACGCCAAAATAATACTCTTTGTTTACTGCCTGGACTTCTGGCAAAAATTCAGAATGAAATACACCATTGTAATCCATGGAAACCGTGATAATTGCCTTTTTTTGACTGAAAACAACGTGGTTTTTTGTCTCGGCTCATTTGGTGAACGTCATTCACTTGCCTGGTGTCTGGATTGCGTGTCGTACTCATAAAGCCACGTCTCGTCTCCAGTAATGATCCTTGTGATAAAGTTAGGATCGGATTCAGCCTCGTAAATCATGTATTTTGCGGTCTCTTTTTTGCATGAAATCAAGGTCTTTTGTGACCAACTTTGCTGCTACGCGACCGAAACCTAAATTATTAACCAAAATGTCTTGGACGGATCTATAAAAAATGTTCAAGTCATCCGCTATCTCTCTGATGGTTAATTTGCTGTTATTGACCAACATTTCTTTTACTTTATCAATGTTTTCGTCGATTTTCTATAACGATGGTCTGCCATTGCGTTCATCATCTTCGATTGACTCACGACTACTTTTAAACCGCTCGTGCCATTGGTAAACGACCGCTTTCTTTAGAGAATCGTTCCCAAAACACTTTTCCAACGTTCGCGCTCCATTATATCTGTTTTAACGCAATATTTAAAACAAATTCGTTGTTGCAAATTTAAATCAATTTCTTAAATTGTATAAAACGCCAACACTCCTGGCTACGTAGCTTTTGCAGGATTCAAGCTATGACGCTAAGATTTAGCTGGAATATCAACAAAAGATGTACCAAATTTACAAAAAAGAGACTCAAATCGGAATTACAGGACCGCCAAATGGGGGTTATTCCGGGAACTTTTTGATCAAGATGGTATAACATGGTAAAAGAAGATTTAAGTGACAAGGTTAGAATATTTAGCAGAAATAGATTCATTCATAAAGAAAATATAAGGGCATAGTATATCTATTTTTCTTTTTTTGCCGGAATCAAAATGATTGGACTTCATAATTCTGGACAGAAGTCGAGGTATTGGACTATTCTAACTCTCAAATGGTACAAATTGATCTTGGTCAGGCTCGACTACAAAAAGGAAACCTTAACTTGATACACTCTTTCGGCTTGACTAAATATGAAGAAACTATTGAACTTCTTTCAAAATAAGGTTCTGAGAAATAGTTCAGCACTTCTATTCGTACTGCATGGTCAAAGACCAATTGAAGTAACTGAAACCAAAAAAGCAAAGGTCAATTAATTTCATAGAAACAGCGAGGAAATGGGTAGCTGGTACTGCAGATCATGACGACCATCAAATAATTTCGGTCAAAATTGACGGACTGTTAAAGAAAAACGAATTTCAGAGAATATTTAATAAGGATGCTCTAGAGAGGATTAATATGTTGACTATTACTGCGAATGCAATTTTAAAAACAGTTCAGTCTTTGGAAGAGGAGGAAGCTAAAAGAAGTAAAATAAAATTTTTTAAAAATAAATCTTTAATAAAGAATATGCTATGCCATGGTAAAAATTACAAAATCTTAAATGAATTTCTCTTGTCGGAAAAAGAGATAGAAATGGCTAGCAGATTTTTAGATTCCGAACAATTTCTTTATAACAGTTTAAAATAGCTCTAGGCTTGCTAATGTAAGAGTAGCTACGAATGATTGTGCAATAATATATATTGTTACGAAAATAAAAATACAACACTGTATTGTGGGATTTTGGTACATTTTGGGTCACCCTGTCAGTTTGGCAGCATTGCCACATCGACCATCTTGTTGTGTTAAAGCGGATATAAAAGTGATGTATAAACGAATATTAAGGAATATTAAGTTGTATTAAAACAAACAGTATAAAAGTTATAGCGAAGTAAATAAAGAAACTGTAAGAACAACAAAGCGGTGTTTATTTTATTTGAACGCAATTTAAACGAACTCAAACGTTTTAAAAAGGTTAACAAGTAACATTGTTGTCAGAAGTGGGATTGCGTATATAAAAAAATAAAATAAATAAATAAATAAATAAAAATTAAATAAATAAATAAAAATTGAAATTCCAAAAATTAAAAGTGGACAGGATCAAATGCGAATTTAACAAATTGGAGTTCTCAACAACTAGTAATAAGACTGAACTAAAAAAGCGTTTGTTAGAGGAATTTCATCGACGCGGAGTTAATATTGATAGATATGAATTTGATGATTAAGAAGAGCCTAAGATGAGTGCCCCAACAACAACAAGTAGTATAGACGTTAATTCGCTGCTGGCTGCTATGATGGAAATAATGCAGGTATAGAGCAAAATGTTTTGGCTGAAATAATAGAATAATCTAGAGCTGACAGCGAAAAGCTTATAGAAAAAATTAATGCTGTGGCAAATGCACAAGAAACTTCTAGAGTTGATAACCTTCTAGAGTTGATAACCATAAATTTGAAGAAACAACTGAGCAATTACGTGAAATATATGAGACAGTAAGCAAGAGGGTAGATGGAATAAAGACAAGATTGTCAAATTTTGAGAAAACAGTTGATGAAAAATTGAATGTAATGAAGATAAAATCAACAGTCTCCAGTGCCAGAAACCCGAACCAGTACGAATCATACCAGAAGTTTCCAGAAGAATGAACATACATTGCTTTGATGTTAGCTCATCCCTATCCGTATTTAAATTTCCGTTCGATACGATTGCAGCAGAAACGGAGAGGATGATGGAGGGAAGTCCCTGGAATTAATTTTGGCCTTAAGAGGTGCTGCAGCGGAAATTCTATAAACCATGCAAGCCAGCTGCAGAAACAACTACAGTGAATTAATGGTGGCGCTACAGCGTGAATTTCGTAACGAGCACAAGCGCGGTTTGTACCGCATGGAGTTAAGGTGTCGAACGCCAAAGGTTAATGAGTCGCTTCAAGCGTTTGCAATGGAAGTTAAGAGTTTGGTGCAGCTAACCTATCCAGGGAAAATCACCCATTAGTAGATCATCTGAAGACCAAAGCGTTGGTCAACAGCTTACGAGACCCTGATGTTAAAGTAGCTGTATGTGCAACACAAACGACAACCTTTGCGAAATAATAAAGAGGCCAACTACCATCAAACAACAAAAGAGTCCCCGTTAAACTAAAACGAGTTAGCACTGAGGGGCATGAGCTGGCTTCCACAAGCGAAGTCCCCACAACCTCCATATCAGTGATGTAGAAAAATAACAGCAACCTTACAGCGTGGGGGTACATTAATGGCAGATAACACACCTTCACTATACACACTGGTGCGACACAGTCAATAATCAGATCCGTTGTAGTGAAGGGAAAGTGTGAGAAACTTTATAATATCAGACTACGAACAGCTACTGGGGAGTCTGCCACCGTATTTGGAAAAATTGAGATGAAAGTGACTATAGTGAACATTACTGTAAGCCATATTTTTATTGTCGACGGGGTTGTTATTGGAGCCGATTTTATGATAGTCCATAGTATCAATTTGAATATGGGGCAACAGATAATGAGTTGGCGTAATGTAGATATACCTCTTGAAATGGGATACCAGCATCAAGTGCACGCTAGGAGTTTAGTTGCTCTCAAACGACAGTCACTCTGAATCATTGACTTGTTATCAGGAAAGGCTTTCGTCAAATGTAATAAGCAAGGAAAAGTCTCAGTGAGAGTGCTCAATCTATTAGGCCACGAAAAATTCGTTTGTGAAAACTTCGAGGTAGGCAATGTCCTCCAGTAGAGGCGGTAATAAACAGCGAACAGGTCTAGCAGCTTCAGAAAGAAATAAAGCCAAAAAGCTGCTAAAGAAGTACGCCTGCGTATTCGCCACGAAAAAGTCAAAGTAGAACATCTATAGTCAAACATGAAATTAATACTAGCGTTGCGAGACCGATAAAACAGGCGTAATGAGGTTAAGGAGCTGGTCAATGAAATGCAGAAGAGCGGTGTAATTATACCATCATCGGGTCCTTGAAGCTCACCTGTTGTCTTAGTTAAAAAGAAAAATGGTAGTACAAGATTCAGAGTAGACTACAGGAAGCTGAATGATGCCACTAAAAAGGACAGCTACCAAAAATTGACGACACGTTTGCTGGAACGAAGTGGTTCTCTACATTGGATCTACAAAGCGGGTATTGGCAGGTAGAGATCGTAGACAAGGATAAGGAGAAAACTGCTTTCAGTGCAGACGGTGGCTTTTGTCATTTATTTTTATGCCATTTGGGCTCTACAATGCGCCGGCCACGTTCAAGCAGCTTATGGAGCGCGTACCAAAAGGACTCCTTTGGAAGACTTGTCTGGTATACTTCGATGACATAATAGTGATGGGAAGAACTTTCGACGAACACCTCAGAAACCTAAAAGAAGTTCTGCAACGAATATCAATGGCTGGACTAAAATTAAGCGTGAAGAAATGTGCATTGTTCCAGAAACAGGTAAAATATTTTGGCATCTCGTTACGGCGGATGGCATTTCAGCGAATATAGATAAAATACGAGCAGTAAAGGACTGGCTACGCCACCAGAATCTTCATGAATAATGTAGCTTGTTGGGACTCTGCACATATTACAGTCGCTTCGTGCCTAATTTTGCGAGAGTGGCAGCAAGCTTACAGGAGCTCACCAAGAAATCTAAGGCATATCCTTGGGGTGAGTCACAAGAAAAGGCGTTCCAGATACTAAAAGACCTATTGTGTATTGCACCGGTTTTGGCGTATCTAGTCCCAGATGAAAAACTTCTCCTTGACAGTGATGCCAGTGAACATGGTATTGGTAGGGTACTTTCACAGGTCGTCGATGGGACGGAAAAAATCGTAGACTACTATAGCCTGACGTTGTCAAAGCTTGAACGGAATTATTGTGTGGCTCGACGTGAGCTACCGGCAGTGCTGGAATTAATAAAACTTTACCATAAGTACCTATATGATTAACATTTTTTGATAAGGACTGATCATTCCGCCCTGAGATGGCTGCTGCAATTTAAAAACCCTGAAGGACAACTGACACGTTTGATTGAGCGCCTCAAGACCTATTACTTAAGCATTGAACACCGAAGTGGCATAAAACATGGAAATGCTGATACGCTCTCATTTCGGCCTTGTAATTTGGAATGTAAACATTATATGAAAGGTGAGCGGAAGGAATCCATCATTGATATCCGGCTAATGCAAATAGACGCAAACCAAGACTGGTCAGGAACGCAAAGAAGTTACCCCATATTGGCAAAGATTATATCAGCAAAAGAAGAGGACAGACAGAGGGTGGGCCCACAATGAAATGTCAAAAGAAGGTCCTCTTACAAAAGCGTATTGGGCACAGATGGCAAAACTTCATCCAACCTAATAGTGATGCCTTCCTCCAAAATGAAAGAATGAGTTCCATAATGGAGCCAGCGGAGGACACCTTGGAGTGACAAAGCCTCTGGAGAAACTGAAACAACGTGTTTATTGGGTTGGGTGTCAACAAGCAGTGGCGAATAGGATAGCAAACTGTACCAAGTGTATTGCAGCTAAGGGTCCAGTAGAAAGAAGCCGCGGTCAGCTGCAACAACACAACTTGGACGCACCATTCGAACGGATAGCGATAGATATAGCAGCCCAGTTTCCTGTCAGTAGTGCCGCAAATCATTATGTTCTCGTCGTGATGGATTACTTCACCATATGGCTAGAAGTGTATGCCATACCCAATCAGGTGGCTAATACAATTGTAAATGTTTTTGTGAACAGCTGGGTATGCCACGATAGGGTTCCAATAGAGCTACATTCCAATCAGGGTAGAAATTTTGCGTCCGCTATATTCAAAGAAGTGTGTGAGATATACGGTATTAAGAAGACTCGAACGACGCCGCTTCACCCACAGTCTAATGGAATGGTGGAATGACTTAATTGAACCCTGGAGGAATACTTGCAAAAGTAGTAAGCGAGCATCAGAAAGATTGGGACGAACATCAAACGAGGTTTCTACTGGCGTACCGATCAGCTGTCCATGACTCAACATATAAATCCAAGATTATTTTTGGGACTGAGCCTAAACTGGCTGGTGAGTTTTGTGTTAAGCCTACCACAGAGAGGAATCCCACATGTGCTGAAATACAGGAAAATTGCTAAGTTTATTGGTGTTTAAGTGAAAAGCCAGTTTGATTAATGTTTTATG
This sequence comes from Wohlfahrtia magnifica, assembly GCA_023159175.1. NCBI lineage: Eukaryota > Metazoa > Arthropoda > Insecta > Diptera > Sarcophagidae > Wohlfahrtia > Wohlfahrtia magnifica. The sequence goes on along the minus strand of JAKWBJ010000324.1, from coordinate 14,452 downwards.
TGGTATAAGAACTATTGTCGATATGGGCAATACAATACGGCTAAGAATTTATAAAAAGTTAGCCATTATAGACAGGGAAATTTAAAAATAAAAATCATTAAAAAAAAACGATTATAAAAATGCTGAATCTTATAAGAAATGATATTGAAACATTCAGAAGAGGATGTGAGTCTCCCGCTGAAACGCTGATTATTTTACTTTATTGGAGACGAAGAGAGACGATGCTGGAGACCTCCATGGTCTATCACATACTGCTGTTAGTGGAATTTGTGCCAAAGTTGCACTAGACTTGGGAAAACACGCCAAAGATAAAATAAAAATGCCATCATCACCTAAAGACGATACGAAGTTGGCAAGAAAGATTGAAAAAAATTAAAGAACTTCCCGGCAATTTTTGGTGTTATTGACTGCAGTCATATAAAAATTAAGAAAACCGGAGGTCTGTGTTATTTAGAAATATAGCAAAAGGATATTTTATATGCAGAAATATAAACCGGAGGTCTGTATTATTTAGAAATAAAGCAAAAGGAAATTCTATATGCAGAAATATAAATGCTACATACATTACATATATGGTACATACAGTACCGAACTGCACAGATATATAATTCTCATTACTGAACCACCACCATGCTTCACTGTTGGTAGCTGATATTTAGGAAAAAATCTCTTATTTGGTGACCGGCATATGTAATTTATGCCAGCGAAGCCGAATAAATCACGTCATCGCGCCAAAGCACTTTAGTTTAATCCTCTATTGCCCCGTTTAAGTGACGCTTTGCAAAGACAATACGCCTTCTCTTATTAATTTTGCTCTTTAGAGGGACGTCTGGCAAACAGGTTGACTTCATTTAATTTGCGCCTGGTAGAATGTACGCTAATTGGGTCTCCCATTTGTGTATTTGCATAATTAGCAACATCTACTGACGTCTTTCGTGGATTAATTTTTATTAGCCTTAGCATTTTTCGGTCTTGGAGAATAGTAGTAATTCCTTGGCGTCCACTTCCAAGTTTTCTGTCTACACTTCCAGTAAAATGAAATTTTGAGAAATTTGGAAAAGAGTTGTTTTGCGTATTCCAACTAAGACTCCAACTTCGTTCGTCGCCATTCCTTCTTTAAAACCTTTTATTGCCAATTTGCTATCATTTGATAACGGTTTCTTGAAAAATGCAGCAAACTTTTACAATAAAACTATTTTTTAGAATAAATGATATAATTTGCTTACTTTAACAATTTTGCAATTGCAATTTTTTGCCCTTGAGTTTTGACTTTGGTCCATGGAGCCAGTACAATCTGCGTATGTTTGGCTTTAATATGTGGTTTCCAAGTTAATCTTCTGTCAACAGTTATTCCAAGGTATTTAACAGTATTTTTTTTCGGTATTTGTTCTCTAAATATAGTCACACTTGAACATTCGCCTCTTTTTAATTAGAAAGTTATGTGTTTCGATTTATTAGAATTTACCTTGATATTCCATTTAGTTAGTCATTTTTCAAGAAGGGTTATTTGATACTGTACACATAACGAAGCCTCTGCAGGAGATTGATTTGATGATGCTATCGCAGTGTCGTGTGCGTAAGTTGCTATAAACATGTCGTTCGCAATTGGAATATCTGAGGTAAATATTGTTAAAATACTTTTAACATAAAAACATCTCTGGAAAAGATAGCTTTTAAAAAATAAGTAGAACGGAGCTGGTAAAAGTTTCTTTATTTTAACAAGTAATCCCTGGTGCCATACTCTATCGAACTGCTGAACAATAGCGTTTATTTATATCAATTATAACGTTTAAAATTCGGTGGCATTGTTCAGGGGCTCCATGCTTATTTCGAAAGCCGTACTGCTGGTCAGGAATATTCTTCACATACTGGCAACAATCTTTGCAAAAATATTATTTCAAATAAATTTGGGAATATTGCAAGTAAAGTGATAGGTCTGTATGAAGATAGATTATTTTCGGGCTTATTTAGTATTATTTGGGTATCATGATAATTTCGGCGCATTTTCATTGTGATAAAAAGTGGTCCAATTTCAGCACCGAATTGTATATATGTTAAAAATATTATGGTTTTTCTAGTTAAATTATTAACAACATTGGCAGTGATTAAGTCGTAGCCAGGAGATTTCTTTTTATTGAGTTTTTTTATTACACATTCAACTTCATTTACTGAAAAGTGTTTTATAGGGAAGTCCATTTGGTAAGGTAAATCTAAAAACTCAAGTACATCGTTACGTTCATCAGTGCTATTCAGTTCATAATGCCGAAAAGTTTGTGATAAAGACACGTCAAGATATGGTCTTGTCCGACTTACACCAGCACCGTTGCTAAGCTCATTAATGCATTTCGTTTTTTTTTTTGGTCTTTTTAGACATTTGGTAGCCTTCCACAAAAGGTGTTCGTCGTATATGGAGTTGTTGATATTTTCTATCAACTCAGCTGTTTCTTTATTTTTGTGCTCAAATAGTAGGTTTTTCAAATCTTCAAATAATGTTTTGATCAGAGACGTTATAATGATTCTGTTGATAATGTTCATATCAACAGAAGTGCTATAGTTTATGAGTATAAGTGTGTGATCTGAGTGTAAGTCATCTAGAGAACTGATTCCTAAGCAGTAATTTGGAATTCCTGAAAACACTGCGAAATCTAACAAGTCAGGAACTTTTCCGGGATCGGATGGCCAACAAGTCGGAGAGCCAGTTGATAATGTGGAATAATTACTATCTCTAACGCATTTATATAACTCTTACCCGTTCGGATTCGAGAGCCTGGATCCCCACCACGGATGCTTGGCATTGTAATCGCCTCCTGCTATAAAGCTTTGACTTAGTGACCTAAAAAACTGTTGGTAGTCTGAACATGCAATACTGTGACGCTGTGGAAAATAAATTGAGCTAATAGTAATATCTGAATCGTTACATTTTACTTTTATATTAGTTGCCTGAAGACAATTTTCTTTTATTTCATTAATTAAATTGTAAACATTAACATAAAAGTAGAATTTGGTCGTAAAATTAGTTTCTGAAACTGAAAGGATGTCTATGTAGTTGGTTTATAAAAAAATTTCCACTTCTCGTGTATGGTTGTAAAGACCTTTGGCATTTCATATGCTCATACATAGATTTACTTGCATAATTTAGTTATTTATTAAGTAAGGTGGTAGTAGTTTCTATTTGTTTCTCCATTAGTGCCTCTATTCTTTAAATTAAATTAAAAATATTCGCTTTTTGATGGTTGCTTTTAACTAACAGCTTGGGAGTATGAAAACTGATTTGATTTTTCGAAGTTGTTGTTCTTATTGTTATTATTGTCATTAAGACCATTTATAGTTGGAAAATTATGGTTATTGATATCAAAGACTGGTTCATGATTATTATTAAGGTTATTAGTACGTCTTCCTATAAAGTTTTTTCGCTTGATAAGATCTCTATAAATTGCCATTATTTTTATTAGGTGGTTCAATTTTTACAATGGCATTATAGATGGATTTAACATAATATAGCTTAATAGATTAAGTTAGTGTTGAAAAATTCAAATTTCTAACCACAACTCTATAAGCTCTATCCTGCTTTAGTTGGAAAGTATGGAATTCTATATTCTTTTCATCGAAATAATTAACCATTTTTCTATAAGAAACAGTGGATTTTATCATTAGTCGAACCTGACCATCGTTTAAAGATTTGTACGTAAAGTCATTAGAATTGTTTTCCTTATAAAACTGGCAAAAAAATTGGTGGTGGATTTGGATCAGAATTGTTGTTGTTTTTATTATAACCGTTTGAATTGTTTTCAAGTAATTGAACATATTATTGCTGGTGCATGGTTCATTTATTGTTGCTTTACGCTTAAGTTGAACTTTTGGTGATTCTTCACTACATAGTTTTCTCGTTTGATTTTACAAGTTAATTGTTAATTAATAACAACGGTAAGAAATTGTTTTTTTTTATATTTTTAGTTAAATTTTTAAGGAAAAGATTATCGTTCTTTTTTTCTGATTCAATATCGCAACCGATCTGTTTGACAACTAAATCAATACTGGATGAGAATATGTAAGGCAAAAATGTACGTTTTATTTTCTAATAATGAATGTATTTCGATTTGCACCGAATTAAAATGTATTTATTTTAACAATTCTATGTATTACAATGTATCTTTGAAGCAAACTTGAAATAAACAAATGCTTTTTATTCTTATTAATTATTTTTATTTACTACTTTTGTTGAGCTCCTTATAAATTTAATGGTTAAATATTTTAACTATTTCAGAACAAGATGATATATATTTGGGAGTTTTCCATGTGGAATGCTTACCTGTCTTTATAACATAGGCTAATTTATTCAAACCAAAAAGAATGTATTGAATGTTAGTACACCTTACGCATTCGTCAACAATAAATTTCTTTATGCTTTTCATCGTTTTGTTTTTTAGAAATGCTTTTTGAAAACTTTAGTATGAAGTTTACAGACTTCAATAAATAAATCGGAAGGAGCACACAATTTTCTGAAGTCTGATTAGTTTTCATAATTTTTTGCATGTACGACAACACAAGATATTCGGTGTGTTATGTATCCAACAAAATATCTACTTGATATTCATTCTATTGGCACATTGTCGGAGGTAAAACAATCGGCATATTTATTAAAATACTTATCATTTTCAGCGTATAATTCTTTGACATCTATTTCCGGCATGGGAGCACATTCTGGTGTACAGTTAGTACTTTAAGTATGCTCTAGAATAGCTCGAAAAACAATAGATAAAGCTATTGCACAGTTTTCTGCAGTTCGATATTAAGTTATTTTTAAAGACAATGATATAAAAATAATATTTTATACGATATAAAAAAACAAAAGGCTTTATTTCTTAAATCTTGATGTTTTTTCGTCATTCGCTCTCTCATTCATAATACAACCCCCGATTATGAGCTTAATTACATAAATTTCCACACAAAATTTTGAGAGAGCATCACTCAAATTGTAAGTAATTCTATTTCCATTACCCTGTGTATTACTTTAAAATCAGTGCTATCTCTAATTTTTATAAAACTTGAAAACATGACTTCGGCATACTTCTAAGCTCTTAATTTATATGTTTTATTACAGACGCACGCTGCATTGACATCGTATGCTAGCGGTTAAAAGGTGCCGGAAGAATAGAAATGTGTAATACAAATGGATAACGAAGAAATTCGAAGTCTCGTGCTAACATAGCATTAGTTTGTTTACATTTTTTACCGTCAAGTTCCAGTGGTACCACAGTTACATTTTTCATAGTAAAAGCATTTAAGCGCTTTTTATTGTATATTGGCGATTTACTTGTGGAGTTACTATATATATGGCAATCCAGTTAGTTATTTGGATTACGTATAAAACGTAAAGCCAAGAGAATAATAAGCTTTAGGTTCAGTTTAATATCTTTAACGGTTACAGAGATATATAATTTGAAAACCGGAAAACTTACTGTACAAGGTTTTCTTGTTCACTGATCGCTTAAGTAAAAATGATCGAAATACAACATTTATATGAACTTATATTAAAATATTTGAAAATATCTTGAATTAAAATTTTATTAAAATTTTTTTATTTAGATTTGAAAAGGGTTTTTATAGAAAATTTGAGCCGTTGGTGCCAATTAAACATTTCAAAGTATAATTAATAATATATTGCTACGACAATAAGGTTGCGCACCACAGCGTTTATTACATCGCTAAAATAAATAAACAAAAGCTGCAGGAACAACTATACGTGCTGTTTACAAATAACCAAATCTACAACAACAACCGTTAGCAGAGACAAAGTAAATAAAAAATAACACGGCAACAACAATAATTAAGCAGCAAAGAAAACAAGTAACAGACAATAAACAAGCAACAACAAACACTAAGAGCTGAAAGAGGTAGATGTTTACATACGCATGGCTACAAAAGAACTAAAAACAAATTAAAAGAAAGAGCACATCGATGCGAATAGCAATCAGTTTATGTTTCGTAAGCTCAGCGTGTGCAGTTTAAGTAAAGTAAACTCAGCGAGTGCAGTTTGTGTGAAGAGAGTTTATAAGGAGTAAACTCGTGAAGTGAATCGTGAAGTAAAAAACCAGTTTATTTGGAGCTAACTCAGTAAAGAGAGTTAGGTGTGGATAACCTCTGGTTGAAAAGGTTGTGATCGAACCTAAGTTATAGCTACGATCGGGTTGGAAGATCTTTAGGAAGAAGGATCTGTCGAGTAATCGTTATTGTTTACAAAGTTGTAAGCAGACAGAGTAATTAAGAATAAAAAAATTGTTATTGCTTGTAAAAATATTACAAGCAGTAGTACACAAAACTATGTTGAATAAAAGATTTTTTTAATTAAAACCAAATACAACATTTATTTTGTTTTAACTACAATCTACGAACTCATAAAAATACGTTTTTAAAAAGGTAAAAACCTAACAATATATTATTGTAGATTATGTTACCAAAGCCACCTTAAAAATTTCTTACCTCTATTTCCGCAATTACTCAAGGAAAATTTAAAGTTTTAAGTGTTTCGTCGTCAGTTCCTTTTTATTAGGCTTGTACACTTTACAGCCTGGCTCGCGATATCTAACGTCATCGTTTCGAACGACAATCAGCTGTTTTGCAGCACGCTAATACTTTCTAGTCGAAAGAAAATAAATGCGATCGATAACGAAAGCATTTCAATACAAAATTGCGGCTCAGTATATCGTATTCCTTATGATTGTACGAACACAAATATCAAAACCACTCACTTGCTCTTTTATTGTCGTTTACATTATAAAATGAACACTGTAGCGCTCTGGAATGCTTTTTCTTATACCTGGCTTCGTTGCATTTGTAGCCTCCATCGCATAAAGCAAGTAGAAACTATTTTGAAAATTTTTTTGTTTGCTCATTTGGGTATTAAAATATTTACCGTATGAAAAATTATTATTCGTACAAATGTTCATTTTTTAATAAAATAAATAATAAAAACAGTATTTGTACGCAATTTAAAAAATAATGGGCGTCATTAATTAAAACATATAAAAGAGAGCGTTACATTTGTCACACTTTTATTATACATATGTTATAATAATTTTAATTATTAATTTATAAATATTTGTAAATTGGCGATTTATTTGTGGAATTACTATATGGCAATCCACTTACTTATTTGTATTACATTTGAAACGTAAAGCTGGGGTCCCCACAAAGAGCGAAACACGTAAAATGGGAGGATACACTAAAGTTAAAATGCTGTAAGGGAATAGGTATTCATACTAATACTTCTGTGTAGCAAATAAAATTTTAGCTCTCTTCAAAATCTATTTTAAGTCTCTTGAAATTAAAACATCACAAACACATGCGCTACACTCATACTCCGATGGAAGCAAATAAGTTACTGATTAAAAATTGTGTCTCACACAGAAGTTTATGAATTTTTAGTATAAAAGATTTTGTAGCGTTGATAATTTATTAAAATTTTAAGTTCTTTATAGGGAAAAAAATTTAAAAAAGTTTTCAAGGAATTATTAAAGTGATATCAATTAGTACAGTATGTAATTTAAATTGAAAGTCTATGTAAAAAAGGTTACAAATGAAGGTGATTTCGGTATATTTCAAGAAGATTTTTGTAAGATTTTTTTCTTCTAGCAACCCTGGCTGTAATATTCACAAAAAGAATAAGAAAAAATAAATAGCGGAAAAACTTCGTTACGTGGCTAATATGAGTGAAGACCGTTGACGTAAAGCCAAGCGAACGATAAGTCGTAAGATAGTGGGCCGCTATTACGAAAGAAAGTTAGTGACTGCTTTTCGTTCGAATAAATTAAAAAAAAATTTTATCGTTCTTATTTTTATTCTGAGCTGTTACTTTGGTCAAAAATTTCAAAGTACGGTCTAGAGTTGCATGTGCATTTCTATATATGTAGTTTGTTAGCGTATAGTAAAAATGCATACATGTGTACATGTATGTATGTATACCAAACCATATTGCAAATGCAATGATGATCTTTCGTCATTTACACAAAATTACGAATTGAGCTGTATATTGAGTTATTACAAAAACAAAAAATAATAGTACATTTTAAATTAGAATAAAAATAAAAATTTTTACATCCAATTTTGATTTATAAAAACAAGAGTTTTATGGATAAAATTCCATAAAACTATTCTAAAAGTCCTTAGAATAATAATAATTCATTTGATTAAACTTTAGTCATTCACTAAATTTGTAAAGATTTGTTTAATATAAAAACAGTTGTCATTTAAAAGCAAATTTATTTTTTTATCATTACAGATACTTCCAATAACATAAATGCTCACGATTTAAAAGAAGAGAGTCTCACTAAACAAAGAGATTTTAGAAAATTGTTACCTAATGATTTTGATTATGGTAAGTACGTAAAAGAAATAAGAACTAACAATTGAATAAATTTGAATCAATACTAAATTAAGTTTCTACATAAATTTTTTTGTTTACACAAATTCATGCACGTTAATTAGTTTTACAAACTAAACTTAATTAGTTATTCTTAATATAAATGAATTATTTCTTTAATTTTTAGATGAAGAATACCTCAAAAGTTCTCCTAACACCACAAGACATATTTCCTTTGAAAATGATCGATATCACAAGCAATTCGGAAAGAATTCAAGAAGGTTTTTCGGTGAAGATGAAGCGGAATTTAAAATAATACCATTTAATTTTGAGGAAAAGGTATGTATTTTATATATATATATATATATATATATATATATATATATATATATATATATATATATATATATATTTATCAAATATATATATCAAAATGTTTTTAATAAGAAATCCTGTTTAAATTATCTTTTTATATGCACCTATGTGCTGAAAAAATGCGATTATGATTTGAAGTCACAAAATTTGTGTGCTGAAAATCGTAATCACCAGAAAAAAAAATATTTTCATTTTAAAACAATATACAAGGGGGTATGCTTATGTCACTCACACTTTCGTTGAAAGAGAGCAAAACTAACGGAACACCAGGATGCGTAACCTGTGTTATTTGATTAATGGTTGTATACTTTTAATATCATTGAAATATACATTTCAGTGTACTCTTAAAATCAGGAGCAACAGAAAAGAGAAAAATTCGATATTGCATATTATGAAGAGTCAGTGTGCAAAGTTGAGTGCCAACCAGTAGAAATGAAAGAGAATAATTAAAATTTAATGGGTTTTTATTTTTCTTCAAAAATACATTATTTTAATAAATTTTAATATAAATTTACAATTCCAAAATATATATATATATATATATATATATATATATGTACATACGTATAATTTAAAATTGTTGATTTTACAGTGCACGGCTGTTTTTATTCTCACATAAAAAACAAGTGTTATCAGACGTTATATATGTATGTTCGTGTTAAAGTATTTTCACACTTTTCAACATGAATTTTCAAAAATGTTGAAATTTTCTCTTAAGAATTGTACAGGTTTAAATTTCAATATTTGTTAACATCTTTATGAAATGTTCATAAGTAATTTTGTTTCACCCAACATCTTGCGTTAATTTTAGTGCCATCACTAGCAAATGGCAATAAATTGTATTGGTATCACTGAATATTGAAGTTTATTAATGACATTTATGTCATTAAGAAAAAAAATTTTTTAAAAAAATATTTTTTTTTTTTTGTTAATTTTTTAAAATTAACAATTTTAATTTGTAAAAATGAATCTTTTTCAAATATTTTTCAAAAACTATTTTTAAGTAGTATTTTCTATTCGAATATGTGTTTGTTGTTTTTTTTTTTTTTTTTTTTTTTAATATGTGCATGTACAAAATGACTATTTGGGCGGAAAAAAATTATTATTAATTTTTTACTTTTAAGTCTTTTTATATATTTCGACGGCTAATGATGGTAGATGTAAGATTTTGCAAATGTAAATGCATGTTTCACATTTTCAACATCTTCCATGTGTTCCTACAAAATGTATACAAATCTCAAAAGGCTATCAAACAAAGCGCTAGATCTTCAGTAATTAAAAATGTGAGATTTGCGCTTTAAAACAAGTGATTTAAAAATGTTGCGTTTTTCAGCACATGGACGATTATCTATTAGTATACCTCTTCCGGAAAAGTAATCAACGATTTTAACTTATAATATTATTTCTTTTACTTTTTTTGGGAAAAAATCAGTAAACTCAGAGTATACAAAAACTTCTCTCAATAAGAGAGAAAAATGAAAAGTACAGAAACGCAAAAACCAAATATTTTACCACAAAAAAACTTCAATGATAACTTGAACATCAGTTGACATACAAAATTACATTGTGCTTGAATTTTTGTATAACTGTGAAAAGAATTTCATAATATTTAACTAAAGTAACAAAAAGCAGTTTTTAAATAAATACATTAGCCATCTATTTACTATAAAATGTCATTAGCTACTATTTGTCCACCACAATCTTAATTTTCTAAATATTTCTTTTTAGTTCTTGAAAAAATATTTTAACTATCCAAAGAAAAACAACGTGAATGAGAAGAAAAATATTGCTATCACAATGTTTCTATTATTTCGGTTAGATTGGAATCCCGCGGGATGTCAATTTAGAATAAGGAAAAATATAGCTTTTCGAAACTATGTATGACACCTATTGCTCACGCTAGACTTCAAACTATTATGTTTGAATTATTTATATATATTACATGGCAAATAACGAACACACAGCTCTCTTTTGAGTGGTTTTTATAGTTTTTTTCTTCTATATACTTGTAATTTTTATAGATTGTTACTTTTTTTCTTTTCGTTTATTGTTAAGTTGTGTAAATTGTGTCGCTATCCCTTCATAAAAAAGGCAAATATAATACATAGACTAGACTTCAAACTATTATGTTTGAATTTATTTTATATTTTATTTATATATATTACATGGCAAATAACGAACACACAGCTCTCTTTTAATTGGTTTTTATAGCTTTTTTCTTCTATATACTTGTAATTTTTATAGATTGTTACTTTTTTTCTTTTCGTTTGTTGTTAAATTGTGTAAATTGTGTCGCTATCCCTTCATAAAAAAGGCAAATATAATACATACTCAATTATCGAACCTTATATGGTGTTCACACTATCGTGTTTAAGCAACTTTTGTATTAAGCAAGTTAATTTTTAAATGTTTTCCCATACAATGAATTTTTTTGAAAACACATAACAAAAAAGGTGTTATATATCGGGTGGATCATCTATCGGTTTAAATTTGAACCAGCGGTTATTTAAAATCTCTTAATCTTATGTTATTCTATTCTGTCGCAAAATTCAGTATATTATCTCCGCTGAACGAAATGAATCGATTTAAGCTTGAGAAACGCAAACGTGGTCTTACAGAAGCCAATACATCTATTACGACTGACTGTTTGGTGCGGCTTGTGGAGCGGAGGCATCATTGGCCCAAATTTCTTTGAAAATGAGGATAGCGCAACCATTACGGTGAAGGCGGACTCCTATCACACCATTATAATCGATTTTTGTGCCCGCTCTTCATGTTAATGATGTGAACGATGTCACTACTTGTTTTTCTACAATTTGGAGTCCTCTTATGAACTCTGGGCCAAGTACACAAGTAAAGATTTGATTATTAAATATCGTTGTATTCTATACAGTTTTTACCTTTAGAAGACACTGCACCCCAAACAACTACAGATCCATCTTCTATATACTGGCGTTTGAAAAAAACCTGCTCTATTCTTAGATCATGAAAAGAGCTATGCTTCCAACGTGATAATCGAGTGAAGTGTCTTCTGAAGGTAATAATTTTACAAAATATAACGATATTTAATAATCAAATCTTTACTTGTGTACTTGTCCCAGAGTTCATAAGAGGACTCCAAATTGTAGAAAAACAAGTAGAGCTTTTGAAAAGCTTAAAAATTCATTCTTCAGCAGGATAACGCCTCCATTTTTACAGTACGAATTGTGAAAGTAATTGTGAAAGTAATGGGTCCGCCATCTAACGTTTTTTTTCAACTAGTGCTTATTTCGTGAATGGTGACACTTAGCTCATGTCTGAATTGACAGATAATTAGTTTTATCCTTCCGCTGAACGAATATGGTTGTGATTACGCTTCGCTAAGTGGGCCTGCGATCGACTTACAGAAGATGCCAATTTCGCCAAAAAAATTATCTTTTCAGATGAAGCTCATTTTGATTTTGGAGGGTATGTAAAAAAGCAAAATTGTCGCATTTGGAGCACAGAAAACCCGCACGCATACATTGAAAAGCCGATACACCCAAGACGAGTCACTGTTTGGTGCGGATTTTGGTCCAGAGGCATAATTGGGCCATTTTTCTTCGAAAATTAGCAAGGAGTGGCCGTTACAGTCAATGGCGATCATTATCGGGCCATGTTTAACGAATTTTTGTTCACAAAAATTGAGGAGGAGGATATTAGCAACATTCAGTTTACACAGGACGGCGCTACGTGCCACACAGTCGAAGCTACACTCGATGTTTTGCGCCCTGTTTTAAAAGTTCGCATTATCAGCTGCAGAGCTGATGTCGTTTGGTTTGATATATTATAAATTTCTTTGTAAATTGATTTGTTTGTTTGTAGTTTAATCACGCATATACGACTGAATTCGTTTTGTTGCAATTTGGAATACAGATAGATCTAGCTAACGAAAACGTTGTCTTTTTTCAAAATTGGACATGGAAGAGGTTAAAATCGAAGGAAAACAGACTAAATTAAGTCTGTTTGGGAGCTTGGCATACATTTAGGCTACTAAATGCACAACACTGCGAATTATGTTGAAATTTAAAACACAGGTAGGGCTAGGTAATGAAAGTGCAATTTTTGAAAAATATGACTATGAGTGTTGAATTCGGGCAAAATTAGTGACTTTTATTCTAAAATGACATTTTGTATCTTTTGAAAACAAAGTTTTGTGTTTACTGACGTTTGGGTTTATTTACTAGCTTGACCCATCCGGCGTTGTCCGGAAATCTATATATATGTGTATTATGAATGGGAGAAAAATTCCCTTTTTTCCAGATCCTATCAGTTTTCTTTTCTGTCACCTGAATTTATAGAGAATATTTTAAGATGACTTTTGTCGTCTCCCGCATATATATTTATTAAGATGTACGATATTTATTATTTTTCATTGGAAGTACTACGCCAACTCTTTCCGTAGAGTCAATTTTTGATCTTGTGCCGTATACTCGTTTTGAGTATACATTTTTATAAATTATACTTACTTGAATATAAGCATATGTAAGTAGTTATTTCTTTATATATCAAATTTGTTACTAAATTGTTTTAATAAAATTATATTCATTCCTTACTTTACCTTACTTTCAAACAAAAAACATAAAATTTATTAAAATAAAAAAAATTATAATAATTTTGAGTAAATAAATAAGTAATAATTTTGAATAAATAAATAGTAAAAAGTAAGTGATAATTTAACAATAAATTGTGGGCAAAGAATATCAGTAAATTCAGCCCCAATTCTATAACTTTAAAAAATATTCAAATACTTTCGGTAAACTTGTACATTTTGTTTCTGGTTTCATCTCCTACCCAAAGTTTAATTGGTAGAGCTGTTGAAATAACTACAGCATTGACAAGGTGATCGTAGCCTGGACTCAAACCAATAGAATAACTTGCATATTAAATTTTATCGTTTAAAATGTACAAATGTTGGTGTATCTTTTTAGGCGAACTAATTTCCATAACAATATATTGTATATGGACTAGTATACTTTTCATATATATATATATATATATATATATATATATGTGTGTGTGTAAAAGTGAGCGCGATATGACAGTTCAACTATACTATACATTTTCGTGCGTTATCTTTGGCAAATGGAAGACACCGTATTGCGTGTTTCGGCTGATACTACGTTGTATGATTTTTGTCAGTGATCCACTTTTTTTCAAACACACTCTAATTTCTCAATGGGTTTAAAGATTTTGGTTTTAAAACAATATTAATATTTTGAATAATGTAAAATTCATTATTAACATAAAACTAAGCTAACCGTAAAATACACATTGTGGTTCCGTATAAGTAATTGTAGCTAAAACAAATCTGTTTCTCTTAATATCGTTCTAGGCAACATCTCATGTCACACTTCGATCAAAGTTTGTTAATGGTAATAGCATTCGCAAAGAAAATGCTATAGAAGAAGAGGACGCCTTTAACCGTGCTAATGCATCAAAAGCACGTCTACTTGATTTGGAAGAACAGATAATGTCTATAACCAACAAGCAAAATGAAAGAGAGAAACGTAATCAAAACTTAAAAAAAATATTATCAGAAGTAACGAGCAATAATAATTAGTATAGAGAATTAATTAAAAATAAAATAAAAATAAAACATTAATAAATAACGCATTTATAAATATATTTCCATTCAACAATCACCGATAATGTTAACTCAATTCTTAAAACTAGAAATAATATTAGGTTCATCCAGTG